>VHIU01000481.1:0-276750 GCA_010577795.1 Isatis tinctoria
TCCATATACTCCAGGGGACGGAACACCCGTTGCCCGCATTATCCACAGGTTCCTCGGATGATTAAACACATACATCAAAACAAGTCACAAGAGTTTTCAACTGAATATGCACCAAGTGTCTTGACTCTTGCCTTTTTGTACACTGTCATTGATTCATATTCATAATCAGATCAGAGCTTCTTTTTTTTTTCTTACGTTTGAGGGAATGATTTGATGGCTTCATATTCTAATCGGGAACCAATTATTCATCTCCAAGCAAATCACATGGGTATGAGGCTAATCGATTAATTAATAACTCAACCACTAAGTCAATTAAAACCGAAAAAAATAGTGTAAACCGATTGATAACCCGTTCACGAGAGACCTCATTATATAATATTTTTTCACAATACGTATAATGTTTGCAAAAAGTTATGCAAGTGAAAATCTACCAAAATTATCTATTGAACATAATATTTGCGATTTAGCTAAGCGAAATATTATAGAAAATAATTCAAACAATCTGTTTATGGCTTTTAAGAAAGGAAGGCATTGCAAACAATTGATTCTTTTTTTAGGCGGTCGTCTTTTGGTTTCATCGTGGTTCCTGTGTGAAATGTGTAATGTATCAGTTAAAAAATGAATTTTTTGTTGTTGTTGCGTTTAAATGTTTTTTGTAATTTAATAATTGTTTACCTACCTTAGCGTTCTCGCAGCCATTGGTTACACATCACTGCATTTATGAAGTTTATCTTCTTTCGTTCTCTATATTAGTCGTAAACTATACGTGAGGATTTATAGTTATGAAAGATCATTTTTTAAATTTATAATAACTAAACATACTATGGATTTAGATAAGCTGAAAACAGTCCGCGGAAAAAGCTTTTTTGTACACAATATTTATAACATTCTTCTTACTGTGATAAGTTGATAACCAACGGAACACCACTCCGCGTATGCGCGGGGTTAGCGGCTCTACTAGTAGATTCAATGATTCAATCCCATCAATTAGCAAATAGCAGAACAAATAGAATACAGAGCGCAGATCATAATTGCCACCTTTGCCAAAACAATAATCTCTTTGCCACACAATTAGGCCTGGGCGTTCGGGTACCCGTTCGGGTTCGGATCGGGTCCATTCGGGTTTCGGGTTTTCGGGTTTGAAGATTTAGGACCCATTCGGGTATTTTAGAATTTCGGTTCGGGTTTGATGGATTTCGTTCAGGTTTTAATCATATTAAAACAGCCCTAACAACAATCCTAAATCCACGGATCGTGTCAATTGAATCTATGTTTGAATATATATGAAATCTCGAACATACCTGGAGATTATGCAGCGGAATAAGGACAGGTACAACGAGATTAGGAGCGCCTCAAATGCTGCGCCTCTACAGGAGTCCACACGCACACAAACTGGACGACGGGATGCTAGTGCCGGAGCGAACGATTCGCCTTCGGGTTTCTCTACGTCTCCTGAGACTTCTCTAAGTCTCAAAATGACTTCTGTGTGCTTAGTTTTTGTGATTTTGAGTTATGTCAATCGAGCAGCCCCTTATATCATATATATAGGCGGAGCTGCCGACGGTGTCGATCGACACCAACCTAATTGGTGTCGATCGACACCATCCAAAAGTCAATACTTCTAGAAGTCGTGACCGAACAAGTGTCGATCGACACCCACTATTGGTGTCGATCGACACCCTCACAGAAAAACGATATCGACGTATATCTTATATACGTAGATCATAATCATTACTCTAATGATTAAAACCCAATTTATAATATCCAGTTTGCTTAGGTGTGTGACCCTATAGGATCATATGATAATGGTAATGAGTTCATAACTCATAAGTTATAAGCGGCTTCTAGCAAAACATTATAACCGTCCAATATCATATGATTGTCTTATCTCGACATCACGACTCTACTAGAATAAATACAAGTCTGATTTCAGGACATTCCCTTCAATCTCCCACTTGTACTGGAATCAAATATTCCCATAATCCCTTTGTCTCTATATCTCGATCTGGCATAAGGCAAGAACTCGTGTCATCCTTAATCAACCAAACCATGTTTATCGAACTCTGATTTATACTGATAAAATACAAACGATTGACATTCAATCCGTTTGAGCGCGGCCACGCATTTCCAGTATCAAATCTTCGATAGGCCCTGAGATATTTATCTCCCGTTATATGGGAGGGACAAATTCCATCTTGTTCCATCCCTGTTCCCTACACACTTCATAATATGCCCAATCAATGCCTTTATAGCCACCAGTTACGGCTGACGTTTGACAAGGTCAAAGCACACCAATTCATATGTAAGAAATCATGATGAACTCAGGTCTAAGGACTATACTCTATAGTCGTAATGAGAAACTCTTATGACACTCATATAACAATCTTGTAGAGTTCTCATTAGCGGGTCATGTCCGATCATGTGTTCTCTAACACATATCTATGTGATTGACTTTAATCCTCTTATTAATGACTCCATGAAACTTAGTCATCAGTCACCTCACATACTAGTCTCACGCGGTTATTAATGTCCAATTTTAATAACCTCGACTATGGACACAAATAATTTATGTCATCTATCACTTATAGAGTTTCATGATCAAATCACGTATTTGATGATCTATAAGAATGCCATAAATTACTTTTGGACAATTATTTAATAACACCATTAAATAACAATGAAACAATTTCATTAAATAAAACATAACCAAATGTATGTTTACATGAACATCAAAACATAAATATGATAACTCCCACTAAATACAAGATTACTGCTTAAGGAATCTAATGCCTATAGCAGCAGCATGACTCTCATGCTTCGGTCGTGGGAGTGGCTTAGTCAACGGGTCAGCGACGTTCTCGTCTGTCGGAACTCTACTGATCTTGACGTCGCCTCTCTCAATAATATCACGAATCAGATGATATCTCCTCTCAATGTGTTTGGATTTCTGGTGTGATCTGGGCTCCTTAGCTTGAGCTATGGCTCCATTGTTGTCACAAAACAATGCCACTGGCTCAGAAATGCTAGGAATCACACCAAGCTCAGTAATGAACTTCCTAATCCAAACAGCCTCCTTCGCCGCTTCAGAAGCAGCGATGTATTCAGCCTCGGTTGTCGAATCCGCCACGGTGCTCTGCTTGGAACTCTTCCAACTAACTGCACCTCCATTCAGACAGAAGACGTAACCAGACTGAGATCGGAAATCGTCTCTATCTGTCTGAAAGCTGGCGTCCGTATAACCACTCACTATAAGCTCATCACATCCTCCATAAACCAAGAACTTATTCTTGGTATTTCTCAAATACTTTAGGATAGTCTTGACGGCAGTCCAGTGACTCTCACCGGGATCTGACTGGTATCGACTCGTCATGCTTAAAGCACAAGCAACATCTGGACGAGTACAAGCATGGCATACATGATAGATCCTACTGCTGAAGCAAAAGGAATCCTACTCATGCGCTCTCGCTCAGCAGATGTCGAAGGACATTGCTTCTTGCTGAGAGTAATGCCATGAGACATCGGAAGCAAGCCCTTCTTGGAATCATGCATGTTGAACCTGTGTAGAACCTTATCGATATAAGTGTCCTGACACAGTCCAATCTGCCTCTTTGATCTATCTCTATAGATCCTTATTCCAAGAATATAGGCGGCTTCTCCCATGTCTTTCATCGAGAAACAACTTCCAAGCCAGTTCTTCACCGACTGAAGTAATGGAATATCATCTCCTATGAGAAGTATGTCGTCTACATACAGTACGAGAAATGCAACTGCGCTCCCACTAGTCTTCTTGTAAACGCAAGGTTCCTCTTCGTTTCTGATGAAGTTAAACTTTTTAACTGCTTCATCAAAACGTAGGTTCCAACTCCGAGATGCTTGCTTCAATCCATAAATGGATTTATGAAGCTTGCATACCTTCCCAGCAGCATTAGGATCAATGAAACCCGGAGGTTGTGTCATGTACACATCCTCCTCCAGTATCCCGTTAAGGAAAGCTGTTTTCACATCCATTTGCCAAATCTCATAATCATAATGAGCGGCTGTTGCTAGGAGAATCCGAATAGATTTAAGCATAGCGACTGGGGAATAGGTTTCATCATAGTCAACACCTTGAACTTGTTTGAAACCTTTTGCCACCAACCTAGCTTTGTAAATCTGAACGTTTCCATTCACATCGATCTTCTTCTTGAAGACCCATTTACACTCAATGGCTTTTACACCATCAGGTAAATCACCCAAAGTCCATACTTGGTTTTGTGACATGGAACCGATTTCGGATTCAGCGGCCTTAAACCACTTTTCGGAGTCAGGGCCCATCATTGCTTCTTCGAAAGTCGCAGGTTCGTCACTGTCAATGATCAGGAGATCATGACAATTAGTCACGAGAAATCCATATCTCTCGGGCTCAAGACGAATCCTTTCGGATCTGCGAACTTCTGGCATCACAGGTTCGGACTCTACAACTCTTTGTAGATCCAGCCGCTGCTCTTCCTCAATAGGTTGAGCAGGCTCCTGTGATTCTCGAACTTCTTCGAGTTGTACTTTACTCCCACTGTTTTTCTTGGAAAGAAATTCTCTCTCAAGAAAAACACAGTTCTTAGCAACAAACACTTTGTTCTCAGAACGGTTGTAAAAGTAGTAAGCCTTGGTTTCCTTAGGATAACCAACGAAGTAGCACTTATCAGATTTGGGTTCAAGCTTATCAGATATCAACCGTTTGACATAAGCTTCACAACCCCAAATTTTAAGAAAAGACAAACTTTGAACTTTTCCAGTCCACATCTCATATGGCGTCTTCTCGACTGATTTTGATGGAACTCTGTTTAGCGTAAACGCAGACGTTTCTAGAGCGTATCCCCAAAAGGATAATGGAAGATCTACTTGACTCATCATCGATCGAACCATATCTAATAAAGTCCGATTCCTCCTTTCAGATACACCATTCCACTGAGGTGTTCCAGGAGGAGTGAGTTGTGAAACAATTCCACAATTACTCAGATGATCACTGAACTCTTGGCTTAAGTATTCACCTCCACGATCTGATCGAAGAGCTTTAATACTTTTGCCAAGTTGGTTCTGCACTTCATTTTGGAACTCCTTGAACTTTTCAAAGGATTCCGATTTATGTCTCATTAAATAGACATAACCAAATCTACTGAAATCATCAGTAAACGTGATGAAGTACTGAAAGTTTCCTCTAGCACTAACACTCATTGGACCACATACATCGGTATGTATAAGGCCCAATAGGTCACCGGCCCTTTCATTAAATTTGTTGAAAGGGGCCTTTGTCATTTTGCCCATTAAGCAGGATTCACACTTCTCAAATGATTCAAAATCAAATGAGTCTAAAAACCCATCATTATGAAGCTTTTGAATCCTTTTCTCATTAATGTGGCCCAAACGACAATGCCAGAGAAACGTGGGGTTCGAGTCATTGGTTCTTAACCGTTTAGTACTTATGTTATAGACAGGCAAAGATTGGTTAAGAATATAAAGTCCATTCTCTAATGGAGCGCTACCATAAAACATTTCATTACGATTAAAAGAACAACACTTGTTTTTAATCGAGAAATGAAAGTCTTCTAAATCCAAAACAGAAATAGAAATGATGTTTCTGCTTATAGCAGGTACATAGTAGCAATTATTCAATTCCAATACAAAGCCTGACGGCAAAGACAAATGATAAGTTCCTACGGCCAATGCAGCAACTCTTGCTCCATTCCCAACGCGCAGGTCCACTTGTCCCTTCTCCAGCGTTCTACTGTTGCTTAGACCCTGCATATTTGTACAAATATGAGCGCCACAGCCGGTATCTAATACCCAAGACTTAGAACCTGAAGTAGTAACATTTACTTCTATAACATAGATACCTGAAGAAGTCGTCTCATACGTCTTCTTCGAGTTCTTTAGATCTCCCAGATACTCTTTGCAATTTCTCTTCCAATGCCCAGACTTGTTGCAGTAATGGCATTTATCAGCATCAGTAGGGCCGCGTTTGGGTTTGGAAGAAGTCTCAGGCTTATCCTGATTCTCAATCGGGAATGCCTTAGCTTTTCCTTTACCCTTAGCATGTTTCTTAAACTTTTTACCCCCTTGTACCATAAGTACATTAGGGGTGCCCTTTTTGATGTTTGGCTCAGCTGTTTTGAGCATGCCATGCAGTTCCGTCAAAGTCTTTGTCATGTTGTTCATGTTATAGTTCATGATAAACTGATCAAAGCTTGATGGCAACGACTGCAGAATGATGTCCGTAGCCAACTCTTGGCTAAGAGGACAATCCAGTTTTGCCAAGTTATCAATATAACCCATCATCTTAATGACATGTGGGCTAACTGGACCATCCTTTGGTAGCTTGCACTCAATGAGAGACTTAACCGTCTGGTATCTCTCAGTTCGTGCTTGCTCCTGAAACATCCCTTTCAGGCTAGTGATCATCTCAACAGGTGACACCACGTTCTCGTATTGCTTCTGCAAGTCCGAGTTCATGGTAGCCAGCATGAGACAACTCACATCGACCTCATCATTAGAATGCTTCTCCCAAGCATTCCTTTCAGCGTGTCCGGCATTGGACTTCGGTTTCTCAGGGAGAACCTTTTCAAGGACATATTCCTTTTTCTCCTGCTTGAGAACAATTCTCAAGTTCCGATACCATTCAAGGAAGTTCGATCCATTAAGCTTGTCCTTCTCAAGGACGGATCGAAGCGAGAATGTGTTTCTGTGAGGGGACTAGCCATAGCTGAAAAACAAAATTGAGAGTTTTAGTTTTGTTGTTCAAGAAATGAGAAATCTTAACAATTAAGAAACTCACATTATATTCAAAAACAATTTTCCTCAATTGAATATAATGATCCAAGATCCATATTTTACAAAAATTTGAGTGAGCTTTGGCCCATCGCCCAAACTTTAGCTATTTAGGTAAGCAACACTTTGCTAATTATATCATATATAATTCTTGGTCTTGGATTAATATCTAATATCGAATCCAATCCTATATCTATGGGCCCAAAACTATTTTGATAGCCCATTTAAGCAAACCAATCTTTTAAGTCCGTAGTAACGATTACAACCTGCCTCACTCATGTAATTGCGGACACCCTGCTTTGGCAGACCCATCACACAATGAAACGAGCCTTGACAGTTGACAAGATTGGGAAGATATTAAAAGCTTAATATTATGTTTGAGGAACGGAACATTTATCTAGTTTATATTCTAGATATTTTAACTATGTTTTAAACCTTTTAAAATTTTCAAGTTATGCAAATTCTGAAGTGGTGTCGATCGACACCAGGTCAGTGTCGATCGACACAACTTTTGTGTTGACCGACAGATTCTGATCCGGTTTGCGATAAACCATTTAATCGATTAAACCGATCAAATCAATTTGCAAATAATCGACCGGTGTCGATCGACACTACTTTAGTGTCGGTCGACACCCACCAAATCAGTTTAATTAACGATAACTAATTTACCGTTTAAACCGATCGTATTCTTAAGTTTTTACGCGAAAACATAGTGGTGTCGATCGACACCGAATTGGTGTCGATCGACACCGAAGAACTCAGAACGTGTTCTTCATCAAAAACGATTTTTGATCATGTGGATTTACATATATTCTATAGATTCAATACAAACACACCGCTCTGATACCACTGATGGATTTCGTTCAGGTTTTAATCATATTAAAACAGCCCTAACAACAATCCTAAATCCACGGATCGTGTCAATTGAATCTATGTTTGAATATATATGAAATCTCGAACATACCTGGAGATTATGCAGCGGAATAAGGACAGGTACAACGAGATTAGGAGCGCCTCAAATGCTGCGCCTCTACAGGAGTCCACACGCACACAAACTGGACGACGGGATGCTAGTGCCGGAGCGAACGATTCGCCTTCGGGTTTCTCTACGTCTCCTGAGACTTCTCTAAGTCTCAAAATGACTTCTGTGTGCTTAGTTTTTGTGATTTTGAGTTATGTCAATCGAGCAGCCCCTTATATCATATATATAGGCGGAGCTGCCGACGGGTGTCGATCGACACCAACCTAATTGGTGTCGATCGACACCATCCAAAAGTCAATACTTCTAGAAGTCGTGACCGAACAAGTGTCGATCGACACCCACTATTGGTGTCGATCGACACCCTCACAGAAAAACGATATCGACGTATATCTTATATACGTAGATCATAATCATTACTCTAATGATTAAAACCCAATTTATAATATCCAGTTTGCTTAGGTGTGTGACCCTATAGGATCATATGATAATGGTAATGAGTTCATAACTCATAAGTTATAAGCGGCTTCTAGCAAAACATTATAACCGTCCAATATCATATGATTGTCTTATCTCGACATCACGACTCTACTAGAATAAATACAAGTCTGATTTCAGGACATTCCCTTCAGGGTTCGGTTCGGTTCGGTTCTATTCGGGTTCGGGTCGGGTACCCGAACATTTATAAGAAGAAAATAAAAATTAGTTAAATTTAAATATAAATCAATTAAATTTGACAAATATAACTAAAAATTTCATATATTCTATTTATTTTTGATATTTTAGTTATTTTTATCTAAAATTAATTCATATATTTGGATTTATAATTATAATTTAGGATAAATAAGCTATATCAAATCTAAATATTATTAATATTTTAGGTATATAACTGTATTTCGGTTATTTCGGGTACCCATTCGGTTCTCGGTTCGGGTCGGGTTCGGATTCGGGTTTTCGGATATTGAAATGTAGGACCCGTTCGGATATTTTACGAATTTCGGTTCGGGTTCGGTTCTACTTTTTCGGTTCGGGTTCGGTTCGGTTTTTCGGGTTCGGTTTTTTTTCCCAGGCCTACACACAATAATGTGACTACCACTCATTAGATGAATTCCCCAAAACACCCTTAATAAAATGAGCTGGAACACTTGAATTTTAATAATAAAATAAAAAATACAAAAAGCAACGTGACACGTCCATCCTCTTTCCTCCTCTTCCTTTCATCGTTGCATCTCCTCTTCCTTTTTTATTTTTTTTACAGATTCCATTATCTGATCGCCAACAAATCATTTGCTGAACACGAGCCCATATCGTAGACCGGTCATAAGCTCCAGCGGATCGCCTCTATCCTCTGCCAATTCTGAAAGAAGATAATAATTTCTTAGTTTTCCATAGATTTAAAAAAATTATAAATCCAGAATTTAAAAACTAAATTTGGGGTTTATGTATGCAAAATTGGTTGGTAGTCACGTTTAATGTAACAATTAGGTGTTTACATTGACAACATATCAAACATAGTTGTTAAATCGAATTTAATCTCAGGTAATTTAGAATCTAAAACTCTATTAGAATCCAGCAATAGTACAAATTGTACAAATTGTATAATTGTGAGGAAAGTATTCAGAAGAGCATAAGTGGATTTTAAATTTTTAATCGGGTCCAAATATGTCCAAATGACACGTACAATCGAGTCAAAATGTTCGGACAATCGAGTCAAAAAGGACATTTAATCGGGTCCAAATATGTCCAAATGACATGTACAATTGAGTCCAAATGTTCGGACAATCGGGTCAAGTATGTCCAAATGACACGTACAACCGAGTCAAAAATGACATTTAATCGGGTCCAAATATGTCCAAATGACACGTACAATCGAGTCAAAATATTCGGACAATGGGGTCAAGTATGTCCAACTAACACGTACAACCCGTTTTACTAATATAGCTAAGTTTTGATTGAGAAAATATGGTAATAGTAAATGAAGCTGTATAAGAATATCTAAAACTGGTGGAAAAATCATGTTAGGGGCTAATGAATTGAGGGGACATAAATTTTATGAAAATATAGGTTCATGTTCATACTTTGACTCAAAGTATTCCTCATACTATATGGAATACATTGGCATAGTGACATGAGTATGAATGAAATAATGCAAAACTACATATTTTGTGATTATGTTATCACGAAAACTTTAGAATTATATATCTATAGGGGAAACAAGTATTGCCAACTAAAACTCTTTATTCAGTCTTATCGTCCAACTGCAAATAGTCAAAAACTTAAAATGTACAACTATTTAGAAGAAAAGCCAAGTGAACATTTAGGAACAAACGTATGTACAATAATGTACATCAACGTAAATGACATTTTTGCCCCTCTGTTTTTTGTCAACGTAAATGACATTTTCTCCTACTTTTTCCTACTTTTCTCCTACTTTTCTCTATTTCCCCCACTTCCTCTCTCCACTTTTTTCTTAGTTTGAATTAAAACTTTAGACATCACGTGTTAAAACTTTGACTCTCCCTTTGACTTGAATTCTTTAATAACCTTTTTATTATTATTCCAACATTTTACACTTGTCTCCTATAAATATCTCACATACTTATACAAACTCTTTTAGAACTTTTCTAAAAAAAAATTTACTTTATTTTTTGCAGGGCACGTTTTTAACATTATTAATATTCTTGGCCTGAAATTTTTTTTTTGTTAATAGTTGTACCCAATAGTACTTATTTGTTTTTTCTGTTATCAGTTAACCTAATAGTTGTACCCAATAATTCAAGTTGTACCTAAAATATTTAGTTGTAATTGCATAATATAATCTATACAACACACACGACAAACATCAAAAACACACATAAGTTCAAATCCCCAATTCAGAAAATCTATTGGATGAGTTTTGAAGACATCGTCTTTGCTTGGCACACCGACCAGCACCGCAACACCCGAACCCTGTAACAAGTCATATGTGGAAGGTTCAAAATCACAATGATTATTATGAACTGTTTGGTTTGAATGGATATGAAGGAAACATTACCTCATGAATGCATTCAAATGCTTAATCATGCTCTGAATGCTTCATATGCACTCCACACTCCGGTCTACTCCACCATCTACCATCTAAGCGATGACTTGCTGAACTGGTTTGTCATGCTCTCTAGGGTCTACAAACTCTGCAGCGGCTAAACCAACAACTCATGATCTCTTGGTTGAAGATCGGTCACTCCTACAGCACTCTCCACAGTCCTATAAAACCGAAAAGTAAAAAATATCAATCTCTAAAACTTTAAAACAAATGAAAGCTCTTTTACTCTCAAGCTTCACAGCCAAGGGTACGGTGAACAACATCCCTGCGAAATCAAAATTCAAAAGGATTCAAAAGTTGTTGAGGAATCAATAGTTTTGAATCCTTTTGAGCTGTAATAGTTTTTAATTCTGTCTTTCACATGAGCCACAACTAAAATAAACAATGAAAAAATCATAACTAAGAACACAAATTCTCATTGTAATTAATAAAACCTTATCAAACATATCCAAATCAAATTCAAATCAATTGTTTATATTGTTTAATCGAATACAATATCGTACCCAAATTATCATTACCAACCTAACCTATTATTAAAAAAAAAAAAAGAGGAAGGGGAAATTTTTTTACAGAAGCTTGCGATCGCCAGATCCGACGAGCAGGAAAAAGAAAAAAGCTACGGAGGTGGGAAGGGATGAAAGAAATAGAGGAAAAATAGCGATGGATAAGGATTATCAGCTGCAAATCCACTTATTGAAGACGAGACGGCGATAAATTGGTTTGTCAGATAAGAAATTGAATTGGTTTGTTTGGATGAGGAAGAAGAAGATGTGTTCTCGCCAGGATGTCGCAGGAAAAAAAAAAAGAGAAAAATAAACTGTTAGTTTTTTACAATTTTAATCTTTATTAAACTATTGTAATTTCAAGGATTGGGTTATTGGATATCGGGTATTGGATCAATGGATATTCTAGGTTGGGTTTGTAAATATTGGTATGTAGTATGGGGTTTTAGTCTTTTCATTCAGTTTCGATTTAAAAAAAAATGTTAAAACAAATTGAAAAATGAAAGGTGGCAATTATGAATTTATTTTAGCGAGAAGTGGCAATAAAGCTTTTGATCCTAGAATACACGACTCACCTATAATTCTGGTACAGCAACTTGACGAGAACCGAATAAAATAGTAAAAGTGAAATTCAAATTCTAAAATACACGAACTCTCACAATTGATTAAGAACAGAGGAGGTCCAAACAACATATATAGCGTACATAAGCAAATGAGGTGGCACACAGTCGACGATCCCGGAGGATGAGCCGACCCCAGTGGAAGGAATGGTCTTGGAACCACCTCCTGCTCCTACGTATGAATGAGCAGTCCCGTTAAGACATAATATATAACTCATCAAGCGTCGCTTGGTCTTGGTGATTAAAGGAGTTTGTACCTGAACGAGCACCTGGCGATAAGGTTGGGGTTAGTGCCACACCTGGGTTCTCCTCCGCCGGTGACTCTACCGGTGAAAGTGCGCCAGGAGGTGTTTTCGTCCCAGTGGCCACTAATTCACAAAAACCCTGTTGTGAGTGAGACTATATATATATATATATATATCAACACGTAACAAAGATATATGTACAAGGGTTTATTACTTAGGTTACCGTTGCATTGTGTGAGGAGAGGCGCCTGAATGTTGCAGGTGTTAGGGAGCTGCAAGGCCTGTGTGCGGTTAATGTTAAGGCCGATATTGGGGATCGGACTATTGACGGCAGAGCAGATGCACTGCGGGGAAGATTTGATGACAGAGTCGAGCTGGGAGCAGCAAGTCTGTGAAGGAGTGGTTGAGTTTCCGGTGATGTAGCTAAGGCACGGAGAAAGGGTGGTCAGCGTGCTCACGCATGACCCGCTTGGCTGTGCTTTTGATACGCCCAGTAGAGCCCCCACGAGGGCTACAAATGTGATAGCGTAGATACTTGTACCCATGGTTTGAGTTACTGTTCTATCTTCGCTTTGGCTTAATTATAGGAGGAAGATTGGTCAAAAAAGGTCAAAGAGACTGGTATTGTTGGATAACCTTTTTTTTTTTTTAATGTAAAACTTTCATATTAATATAATGTATTACAAGCCAAAGAAGCTAAAAGAAGAGAAAAGCGAAGAGAAAACAAGCGATTGAAACAAGCCAAAGGAGTTAGGAGAAGGAGTGATCCATGTTTGTAGATAGGTTGGAGCCGATGGTGATATTCTCTGTGTTCTGGAGAGTGGATCTAATCGCAGTTTCAGAGTTTGTTTGATGTCCTCGATCAGACCTGCAGGAGGACGTGCGACAGTTGTATGTAGCCTTGCATTTCGCTCTTTCCAAAGTGTGTAAACACATGCTTGGAAGATCAGTTTGAGAATAAGTAATAAGTTTGTATCCGTGGAGTGATCTTTCAACCATCTAAGACCTTCTTCAAACAAATGAGGAGGGGATAGATTTGCTCTATCTAGGAAGAAATACCAAACCTCTGAGCTATAAACGCAGTCAAAGAATAGGTGTTGTCGAGACTCATCCATTGAGTTGCACAAAAGGCACTCAGCAGGGATCGGTAAACCCCAACTGCGCAGACGATCTCTAGTAACTAGTCTATTCCTTACAGTAACCCAAACCAAGAAAGCGTGTTTGGGAATCCGACCATTGAACCATACCTGAGAGTGCCAACTCACGTTAACTTGGACCGGGTATAGATGTTTCCAAGTGAGAGAGGATGAGAAAGTTGTCTTTGGAGGTTGAGAGCCCGGTTTCCACAAGTAAACTGAAGGGAATGTCCTGAAATCAGACTTGTATTTATTCTAGTAAAGTCGTGATGTCGAGATAAGACAATCATATGATATTGTACGGTTATAATGTTTTGCTAGAAGCCGCTTATAACTTATGAGTTATGAACTCATTACCATTATCATATGATCCTATAGGGTCACACACCTAAGCAAACTGGATAATATAAATTGGTTTTGATCATTAGAGTAATGATTATGATCTACGTATATAAGATATACGTCGATATCGTTTTTCTGTGAGGGTGTCGATCGACACCAATAGTGGGTGTCGATCGACACTTGTTCGGTCACGACTTCTAGAAGTATTGACTTTTGGATGGTGTCGATCGACACCAATTAGGTTGGTGTCGATCGACACCCGTCGGCAGCTCCGCCTATATATATGATATATGGGCTGCTCGATTTGATATAACAAAAATCAATACGAAAAACACATTCTGAAGTCTTTGGAAGACTCAGAAAACACAGAAACGAAAAGGAAACCCGAAGGCGAATCGTTCGCTCCGGCACTAGCATCCCGTCGTCCAGTTTGTGTGCGTGTGGACTTCTGTAGAGGCGCAGCACTTGAGGCGCTCCTAATCTCGTTGTACCTGTTCTTATTCCGCTGCAAACCTTCAGGTATATTCGAGATTTGACGTATATTCAAACATAGATTCAATTGGCACGATCCGTGGACATAGGATTGTTGTTAGGGCTGTTTTAATGTGATTAAAACCTGAACGAAATCCATCAGTGGTATCAGAGCGGTGTGTTTCTATTGAATCTGTTGAATATATGTAAATCAATCTGTTCAAAAATCATTTTTGATGAAGAACACGTTCTGGGTTCTTCGGTGTCGATCGACACCAATTCGGTGTCGATCGACACCACTATGGTTTTCGCGTGAAAAATGGTTTTCGCGTAAAAACTTTAGTTTACGAACTTATGATCGTTTTCCTCAAAACACAGGTGTCGACCGACACTAAAGTAGTGTCGATCGACACCAATCGGTTCATCGCGATTGGTTCAATTGGATTGAACCGGATAATCGCGATCGGTTTAAGCGGTAAATCGATTATCGTTAATTGAACCGATTTGGTGGGTGTCGACCGACACTAATGTAGTATCGATCGACACGGTCGATAATTTGCAAATTGATTCGATCGGTTTAATCGGTTAAATGGTTTATCGCGATTGAACCGGATCAGAATCTGTCGGTCAACACAAAAGTTGTGTCGATCGACACTGACCTGGTGTCGATCGACACCACTTCAGAATTTGCGTAACTTGTTTAACTTAAGAAAATTTTAAAAGGTTAAAACAAAGTTAAAATATCTAGAATATAAACTAGATAAATGTTCCGTTCCTCAAACATAATATTAAGCTTTTAATATCTTCCCAATCTTGTCAACTGTCAAGGCTCGTTTCATTGTGTGATGGGTCTGCCAAAGCAGGGTGTCCGCAATTACATGAGTGAGGCAGGTTGTAATCGTTACTACGGACTTAAAAGATTGGTTTGCTTAAATGGGCTATCAAAATAGTTTTGGGCTCATAGATATAGGATTGGATTCGATATTAGATATTAATCCAAGACCAAGAATTATATATGATATAATTAGCAAAGTGTTGCTTACCTAAATAGCTAAAGTTTGGGCGATGGGCCAAAGCTCACTCAAATTTTTGTGAAATATGGATCTTGGATCATTATATTCAATTGAGGAAAATTGTTTTGAATATAATGTGAGTTTCTTAATTGTTAAGATTTCTCATTTCTTGAACATCATTTCTATTTCTGTTTTGGATTTAGAAGACTTTCATTTCTCGATTAAAAACAAGTGTTGTTCTTTTAATCGTAATGAAATGTTTTATGGTAGCGCTCCATTAGAGAATGGACTTTATATTCTTAACCAATCTTTGCCTGTCTATAACATAAGTACTAAACGGTTAAGAACCAATGACTCGAACCCCACGTTTCTCTGGCATTGTCGTTTGGGCCACATTAATGAGAAAAGGATTCAAAAGCTTCATAATGATGGGCTTTTAGACTCATTTGATTTTGAATCATTTGAGAAGTGTGAATCCTGCTTAATGGGCAAAATGACAAAGGCCCCTTTCAACAAATTAATGAAAGGGCCGGTGACCTATTGGGCCTTATACATACGATGATGTATGTGGTCCAATGAGTGTTAGTGCTAGAGGAAACTTTCAGTACTTCATCACGTTTACTGATGATTTCAGTAGATTTGGTTATGTCTATTTAATGAGACATAAATCGGAATCCTTTGAAAAGTTCAAGGAGTTCCAAAATGAAGTGCAGAACCAACTTGGCAAAAGTATTAAAGCTCTTCGATCAGATCGTGGAGGTGAATACTTAAGCCAAGAGTTCAGTGATCATCTGAGTAATTGTGGAATTGTTTCACAACTCACTCCTCCTGGAACACCTCAGTGGAATGGTGTATCTGAAAGGAGGAATCGGACTTTATTAGATATGGTTCGATCGATGATGAGTCAAGTAGATCTTCCATTATCCTTTTGGGGATACGCTCTAGAAACGTCTGCGTTTACGCTAAACAGAGTTCCATCAAAATCAGTCGAGAAGACACCATATGAGATGTGGACTGGAAAAGTTCCAAGTTTGTCTTTTCTTAAAATTTGGGGTTGTGAAGCTTATGTCAAACGGTTGATATCTGATAAGCTTGAACCCAAATCTGATAAGTGCTACTTCGTTGGTTATCCTAAGGAAACCAAGGCTTACTACTTTTACAACCGTTCTGAGAACAAAGTGTTTGTTGCTAAGAACTGTGTTTTTCTTGAGAAAGAATTTCTTTCCAAGAAGAACAGTGGGAGTAAAGTACAACTCGAAGAAGTTCGAGAATCACAGGAGCCTGCTCAACCTGTCGAGGAAGAGCAGCGACTGATCTACAAAGAGTTGTAGAGCCCGAGCTGGATCTACAAAGAGTTGTAGAGCCCGAGCCTGTGATGCCAGAAGTTCGCAGATCCGAAAGGATTCGTCAAGAGCCGAGAGATATGGATTTCTCGTGACTAATTGTCATGATCTCTTGATCATTGACAGTGACGAACCTGCGACTTTCGAAGAAGCAATGATGGGCCCTGACTCCGAAAAGTGGTTTAAGGCCGCTGAATCCGAAATCGGTTCCATGTCACAAAACCAAGTATGGACTTTGGGTGATTTACCTGATGGTGTAAAAGCCATTGAGTGTAAATGGGTCTTCAAAAAGAAGATCGATGTGGATGGAAACGTTCAGATTTACAAAGCTAGGTTGGTGGCAAAAGGTTTCAAACAAGTTCAAGGTGTTGACTATGATGAAACCTATTCCCCAGTCGCTATGCTTAAATCTATTCGGATTCTCCTAGCAACAGCCGCTCATTATGATTATGAGATTTGGCAAATGGATGTGAAAACAGCTTTCCTTAACGGGATACTGGAGGAGGATGTGTACATGACACAACCTCCGGGTTTCATTGATCCTAATGCTGCTGGGAAGGTATGCAAGCTTCATAAATCCATTTATGGATTGAAGCAAGCATCTCGGAGTTGGAACCTACGTTTTGATGAAGCAGTTAAAAAGTTTAACTTCATCAGAAACGAAGAGGAACCTTGCGTTTACAAGAAGACTAGTGGGAGCGCAGTTGCATTTCTCGTATTGTATGTAGACGACATACTTCTCATAGGAGATGATATTCCGTTACTTCAGTCAGTAAAGGACTGGCTCGGAAGTTGTTTCTCGATGAAAGACATGGGTGAAGCCGCCTATATTCTTGGAATAAGGATCTATAGAGATAGATCAAAGAGGATGATTGGACTGTGCCAGGACGCTTATATTGATAAGGTTCTACACAGGTTCAACATGCATGATTCCAAGAAGGGCTTGCTTCCGATGTCTCATGGCATTACTCTCAGCAAGAAGCAGTGTCCTTCGACACCTGCTGAGCGAGAGCGCATGAGTAGGATTCCTTTTGCTTCTGCAGTAGGATCTATTATGTATGCCATGCTTTGTACTCGTCCAGATGTTGCTTGTGCTTTAAGCATAACGAGTCGATACCAGTCAGATCCCGGTGAGAGTCACTGGACTGCCGTCAAGACTATCCTAAAGTATTTGAGAAATACCAAGGATAAGTTCTTGGTTTATGGAGGATGTGATGAGCTTGTAGTGAGTGGTTATACGGACGCCAGTTTTCAGACAGATAGAGACGATTTCCGATCTCAGTCTGGTTACGTCTTCTGTCTGAATGGAGGTGCAGTTAGTTGGAAGAGTTCCAAGCAGAGCACCGTGGCGGATTCGACGACCGAGGCTGAATACATCGCTGCTTCGGAAGCAGCGAAGGAGGCTGTTTGGATTAGGAAGTTCATTACTGAGCTTGGTGTGATTCCTAGCATTTCTGAGCCTGTGGCATTGTTTTGTGACAACAATGGAGCCATAGCTCAGGCTAAGGAACCCAGATCACACCAGAAATCCAAACACATTGAGAGGAGATATCATCTGATTCGTGATATCATTGAGAGAGGCGACGTCAAGATCAGCAGAGTTCCGACAGACGAGAACGTTGCTGACCCGTTGACTAAGCCACTCCCACGACCGAAGCATGAGAGTCATGCTGCTGCTATAGGCATTAGATTCCTTAAGCAGTAATCTTGTATTTAGTGGGAGTTATCATATTTATGTTTTGATGTTCATGTAAACATACATTTGGTTATGTTTTATTTAATGAAATTGTTTCATTGTTATTTAATGGTGTTATTAAATAATTGTCCAAAAGTAATTTATGGCATTCTTATAGATCATCAAATACGTGATTTGATCATGAAACTCTATAAGTGATAGATGACATAAATTATTTTCGTCCATAGTCGAGGTTATTAAAATTGGACATTAATAACCGCGTGAGACTAGTATGTGAGGTGACTGATGACTAAGTTTCATGGAGTCATTAATAGGAGTATTAAAGTCAATCACATAGATATGTGTTAGAGAACACATGATCGGACATGACCCGCTAATGAGAACTCTACAAGATTGTTACATGAGTGTCATAAGAGTTTCTCATTACGACTATAGAGTATAGTCCTTAGACCTGAGTTCATCATGATTTCTTACATATGAATTGGTGTGCTTTGACCTTGTCAAACGTCAGCCGTAACTGGTGGCTATAAAGGCATTGATTGGGCATATTATGAAGTGTGTAGGGAACAGGGATGGAACAAGATGGAATTTGTCCCTCCCATATAACGGGAGATAAATATCTCAGGGCCTATCGAAGATTTGATACTGGAAATGCGTGGCCGCGCTCAAACGGATTGAATGTCAATCGTTTGTATTTTATCAGTATAAATCGGAGTTCGATAAACATGGTTTGGTTGATTAAGGATGACACGAGTTCTTGCCTTATGCCAGATCGAGATATAGAGACAAAGGGATTATGGGAATATTTGATTCCAGTACAAGTGGGAGATTGAAGGGAATGTCCTGAAATCAGACTTGTATTTATTCTAGTAAATTCGTGATGTCGAGATAAGACAATCATATGATATTGTACGGTTATAATGTTTTGCTAGAAGCCGCTTATAACTTATGAGTTATGAACTCATTACCATTATCATATGATCCTATAGGGTCACACACCTAAGCAAACTGGATAATATAAATTGGGTTTTGATCATTAGAGTAATGATTATGATCTACGTATATAAGATATACGTCGATATCGTTTTTCTGTGAGGGTGTCGATCGACACCAATAGTGGGTGTCGATCGACACTTGTTCGGTCACGACTTCTAGAAGTATTGACTTTTGGATGGTGTCGATCGACACCAATTAGGTTGGTGTCGATCGACACCCGTCGGCAGCTCCGCCTATATATATGATATATGGGCTGCTCGATTTGATATAACAAAAATCAATACGAAAAACACATTCTGAAGTCTTTGGAAGACTCAGAAAACACAGAAACGAAAAGGAAACCCGAAGGCGAATCGTTCGCTCCGGCACTAGCATCCCGTCGTCCAGTTTGTGTGCGTGTGGACTTCTGTAGAGGCGCAGCACTTGAGGCGCTCCTAATCTCGTTGTACCTGTTCTTATTCCGCTGCAAACCTTCAGGTATATTCGAGATTTGACGTATATTCAAACATAGATTCAATTGGCACGATCCGTGGACATAGGATTGTTGTTAGGGCTGTTTTAATGTGATTAAAACCTGAACGAAATCCATCATAAACGTCGTCTGATTCTGATGTTAAGATTGTCTCTGGACTAGGGAGGCACTGTCGCAGCAATGCAATCACCGGGTTCCTGCTTCTACTATGTGCTATCCACCAATTTTCATTAATAATAGCATCAGCAACAGAAGCATCAAAGCGAAGACCTGACACTAGTGGACCACTTTCACCTGTAATCTCAATCAACGGGCCTAATTGAGTCCAATTATCATGCCAAAAACTGGCTGTAACCCCTGAGCCAACTTGACAGACCAACATTGGTCTTGCCTGCAATCGGAGCTTACAAATACTCTTCCAAATCCAACTATCTCCAGGTTTGTGGACAATATTCCAAAAATTTGAATTGCCAATCAGATTAAGCCTAACCCAAGATACCCATAAGGATCCTGCCGAAGCAAAAATAAACCAAATGAGTTTAAGGCCAAGTACCTTATTCCATTCCGCTAATCTTCGTAAACCCAACCCACCAGCCCTCTTTGGAGTGCAGACGGAGTCCCAACTAATCTTCGCTCCCCGAGCAGAGTTTGGTGCGCCCTTCCAAAGGAAACCATTACACATCTTCTCAATCCCTTGATACATTGGTTAGGCATAATGAATATCGATGCCCAGAACGTGATTGTGGAATAGATAACTGATTGGAGTAACTGAAGCCGTCCAGCGAAAGAAAGGTGTTTAACTGTCCACGAATTGAATCTGGCTGAAAGTTTGTCTAACAGTGGTTGATAATCATCACGCTTCATTTTATTAGATGAGAGAGGCACTCCCAAATACCGTGCTGGCAAAGCTCCTTGTTTCAGGCCGAATTTGGATGCTAAGTCCATACAGCGTCTCTCACAGCCTCCATTTATCATTAACTCAGATTTGTCTTTGTTCAAATGTAGGCCTGTGATTGAGTGGAAATCGTCAAGAATAGAGAGGATCCCCTATAGTGATTCCTCGGATCCGTCAAAAAATATGAGAACATCATCGGCGAAGCTGAGATGGGTAATCAATGGAGCTTCACAACGAGGGTGAACTTTGAAGCGTTGATTAACAGCTCCTGCATCAAGCAACTTCGACAAAATGTCCATTATTAAAATGAAAAGCAGAGATGACAAAGGATCACCTTGGCGCAAACCTTTCTGCCTTTTAAAATATCCCGTTAATTCGCCATTTACCGAGACGCTGTAAGATGTAGTGGTAACACACTCCTTGATCCACTCACGGAACTTAGGAGGAAATTCTAGAGCTTCCAATAAATTAACCACACATGTCCAACTGACATTATCATAACCAATATGCTCTAGATATACCCAAGAACCAATTTTACGATCGGAACTAAGGATTGTTAATAACAAAATTAATAGTAGCATACCAAACTCACCTACTAACTCTTGGTTAATTAAATACTTCTTTTATAAATAAATAAAAAATGAAATTGTGTGTTGATAAGGAAATTGAGAGAGATATGGTTATATATTAGCTCGAAGTTGTTGAACTCCAATGCACCCACTTAAATATGTATATATATAATTAAATTTACAACTATGAGCCACCTTCACCTGAGAATTAACCAAGCAAAAAATGGAAGGCATAACATTGGTATTAGTGATGATGTCAAGCTTAATGTTGGGAGGGAAAGGTCAGCAGATAATTAGCACGCCATGCACCTCCTCCATGATCTCTACCTTCACTCCATGTCTCAACTTCATAACCGGAAGCAGCGGCGGCTCCGTCACTCCCACCGCCGGCTGTTGCGACTCCTTGAAGTCGTTGACCAACACAGGCATGGACTGTGCTTGCCTCATCCTCACCGCTAATGTCCCGCTGCCTACTGGCTTCATCAATCGTACTCTCTCGCTTGCTCTCCCTCGTGCCTGCAAAATGAGCGGTGTACCTGTTCAGTGTCAAGGTTTTAGCTGTACCATATTTATTAATGAACTTATCATTATTAATCCTATGATTAAGGACTCATTTAATTTGCTTAATTTTCAGCGGCGGGGACTCCTCTACCAGCGCCAGGTTTTTTTTTTTAAAAAAAAACAGCTCAGTTTTATTAGTTTTATCGTACATTTATGATTCAGTTGATTTCATGCAACATTTATTTAACTAATATATTGGGCAGGTCCGGTTCCATTTTTGCTGGCTCCACCACCGCCTATGTCTGCTTTTAGCCCCGGATGTGAGTAAACTAACCAACCACAATTATCTTCTTAAGCATTTTTTGGTCAACGTACGTATGTTTAGTTTGATTTTGGACACATTGACTAGCGTCTAAGGCGGCGGAGACAGAACCCGCACTGGCACCGGATGCTCCCTTGGATGGACCGATTAGCCCCACAGGCACACCAGGAATTCGACCGGTGGTTCGGCCCTTGCAACCCTCCAGCCTCGCTCAGTATTCTACTTCTACGTACCTTCCCTTGCTTTTCTTTCTCTTCACTCTTCTCACTTTGTTGACTTTGTAAGCCATTCGGCGCGTCTCCATAATCAACATTGATACCCTTATGTATGTCTTTGGTTACGGTGCATCGTTACATATATCATTTACTCGCTGTTTCATTACTATTTTATTCAATCGGTCAATAACCAAAAAAAATATATATATCGTCGGCTCAACTTAGCGCGAGCTTCGGAACACCATCTTAGTGCAAAGGCATAGGCGTCTCTTTGTCTTTGGATACGGTAACTTACACAAATTGCAACACCGAAACTAAACTAAACCCACGTGGCAAACTAGACGAGATGTGGTGGAAGATCTCCTCTGTTCACACCGAGAGTGCGAGACAGAGCGCGATTAAGAGATGGCTTCGAATTAGTCTTTTTGTTCGGTGAAGATAAAAGGTCATGTCTGGCTCCGGCGTAATGTTTCCATTTTGATACGATATAACGATTATCTATCTAAATATCAATTACTTGATCCATATATAAACTTTGGAAATTCAAGAGTATATTTGAAAAACCATGAAAACAACAACCTAATCTTTTTCTACATGCACCAAAAATTGAGAAACTTGTCCGTAAAAGAAAGAAGAAAATAGATTTACAACATTAACCGCCAATTTATTTGGTGCCTTGAGATAAAAGGCAATCCCGTCTGCTGTTTCAAGCCTATTCAAGAGCTTTCTTGATGTCTTTCTGCATATTACACGCAAGACAATGAAAATTGATAACAGAAGACGATTTGGGATAGGTAAAGAATGCATACCTCGATTGATAGCGGTGTAACCATGGTGCCGTAACGATCAATGACTAGGCCATTTTTGCCGACCAAAAACTTGGTGAAGTTCCATTTAATTCTGGAACCCAGAAAAGTGGGTTTACTTGCCTTAAGGAACTTGTAGAGTGGTGCTGCGTTCTGACCGTTTACGCGTACCTAATCGCACATTAACACACACTTGGTCAAAATCAGTATATATGGATTTCTGGTTACACTTGATCTAAACATATCTACGTAACATAATAAGATGGATAAAACTCGAGGAGGAGCCCGTAGCGAGCGAGGATATTCTGTAGCCATACCTACCTTTTGGAAAACAGGGTATTCGGCCTGAAACCGGGTACAAGCAAACTCATGAGCCGCTTGACTCGTGCCGGGCTCCTGGTAAAGAAACTGGTTGCAAGGGAATGCCAAGATCTCAAACCCTGATAGATAACAAATGGTTATAAAATTATATAACGAAAAGAGCATAAACTTTAATTTTAATAAAAAGACCTTGGTCCTTGTATTTCCGGTAAAGTTCGGTGAGCTGGGTATAATTGGATTCGGTGAAACCGCTGCTTGCACAAACCAAAGATTAAATCAACCATTACATTCATATTTTGTGAAAGAGGAAAAAAAGAGCGACGAACCATTTGGAAGCGACATTGACGACGAGGAGGACTTTCCCTTGGTAAATGCTCAAATTCACGTCCTTGCCGGAGCTATCCTGTGATTCCCGGGAAACAATAACAATATAAAAATAATTCAACCGAAACACAAAAGGGTTGTTTTTTACCTTTACGGTGAATTGATGGACGGATCTCTCGGGAACCGAAACAGAAGCACCCATCTCTCTCGAAAAAGAAAAATAAAGACTTTCTCAGGAGCAAAGAACAACCTTCTATTTGTTTTAACGTTCGTTGACCGTTTGGCCTTTTTCCGCTTCTTTCTCTGTCTACTTTATTGCATGTGTGAATGGAAATGCATTCATTGTTGCCTTTTTCTGTCTGTATTTTACACAATTATTATTCATTTCAGCGGATATTTGCCCAATCAATTCCACTTCAAAAATAGCATCACAAGGACAGATACAGGCCTCAAAGTAACAACTATTCAACTGGAACATTATTCTACGAGAATGAATATACATCATACACTCCCAAGGTCAAAAAAGCCCAGAAAACCAAACAATGTTTACACCAAAACAATAAAGGAGAGCAGAAAGATGCTAAACTCTTCTCAATCTCTACAACTGGATCTCTCTCTTCTATTAACCATCTTCTCACCCTCTCTGCTTTGCATGAGGTTCTGGTTCCAAAAGAAACAACATATCTTTATGTACATGACACTCTTACTCCTCATCATATCACTTTTTCCTCTCAACAACCCTTTTCTTCCATTACTAACCATTCTCCTTTCTAAATTAGAGCCACGTCACCTCGGTGTTTTTGCTTCTAGCTTCACACCACCCTTTGCTACTTTCCGTCTCTCTCAAGTTTCCCTAGTCACCTCTCTGATTCCACATGCCTGGATCTGCAGATCAACAAATGATTTTCGGGTTTATTGCCTACCAATCTTTTATTCCACGAATTACTTAATGCCAGATAAACCTCAAATGTCAGAAGAGACATACTACGATCCCAGTAAAAATAAAATAAAAAGTATCCTGGGACAATCCCAGGAAAAAGAATGTTATGCATGACTCACTAGAAGATGAGTAAATAATTGCCCTTTCATGTCTCTAATGTTGTTCATTCCGAGCAAGAGTTGATTTCCACATAAACAGAAAAGTACTTCAACAGGCCAAGGAGCATAAACGTCTCAAACTTCATTACCTCTCATTCCAACTGGAACAGGTCCTTCCGAATGGGGCTTAGGGTGAAAAGAGTGTCTGTTGTTATATGCACGAGGATGGTGATTCCACCGGTGGTTTTGGAATCTTCCAGACTCACTTGGAGGGCCACCACTGTATGAACTGGATGGACAAGGGCCTTTGTGTTTGTCTTGATATCTTGAACCTGCGAGATGATCAAATCAAACTTCCCATTCCAGCAATCACAGAAAGCATCTATGAATCCTGTCATGCATCCGTACATATATGTATGCATGTCTAGTTAACAGAAGCATGGAGGCAAAAGGCCTAACCATAGGATGAAGATGGCGGATATCTCCAATTATCTCGGTTCTCATATGGTGGAGGCCTCATTCTCTCATGGTCTTCGTGAAAATTCCTTTCATCAAAACTCGGCACATAATGAGATCTGTGGGAATACGACGGACCATCCCTACGCAACTTCATATCGTGGCCCGGCTCTGTATATGAATACTGAAGCTGTGGTGGAGGGGGAGGAGGATGTGGATGAGATGGATAAGGTCTATGCTGGAAACTAGAACCATCTGCCTGTGGCATGTTATTCGTCAGTTGTACACCGGAACTATAGGATGACTCCTGGCCATGATAATGCATTGTATTTCCAGGCAATGGCGGATTCATCCTTGGAGGACCAGCCTGATGATCTCCCTGCATATAAACCAGAATCAATAGGATAAGTGACCATATCCAGAATTACCATCATGTTTATGGTAAAAGGGATCCTAAAAAAATAAAAGGGACATACATGCATGTTGGGATATCCACCACTGTCAAAGCCATTTGAGTACGAATCAGACATGGCACACTGAGCCTGCTGTGAAGGGGGAGCTGGTCGAGGTGGTGGCGAGGAAGATGGCAGTGGTGGAGAAGACAAGGACACATGCTGATGTGAAATGCCCGAGACAGGCCGATGCTGTCCAAGCTGACTATTGGTATCCTTGCTTGTATTATCAGCTTGATCAGTGTGTCTGCAGTTTCCAGTTTCCCACGGCGGAGCCACATCTTCCATTTCAAGCTCGCCATCAACGTCTTCCAATATAAGCGTATGCCTTTCAGCAGTGGAGGATGAAACATTTTCTTCAAGGACTCTGGACTCATGTTCAGGGGTAACAGACTCAAAATCGCCTCCATCCGAGTCACTACCCCCGTCCTCATCCTTAAGCATTGCGGGCATGCAAAATCCAGGGAGCTGGAGAGTTGAATTACTGACATACAAAAATGAATTAGGTAACAGAATCAGGAGACAAGGACACAAAGATAGATTGAAAAGACCCAAAACCTAACCTTCCATATTCATCCACCAGCATACCCTCCATATCTCTCACAGGATCATCCAACGACCTTTCTGTTCGAGCTGAGCGCCGAGAATAGAGGCAAGCAGGAACAATACTATGTGAATCAAGTTCTCTTATATGGTGGCGAACAATAGATTCGGGCAGGATCCGCCTTTCAAGCCAAAGCCTCAAAACCTAGAATAGCAGAATGGTTGAGAAACAATAATGAGACAAAAGGGCTAACAAATTTTGTTGCACACCTTTAAGCACTGTCTCCGATTTTCTTGTGTGGTAGCTCCAGCAGGGACAGCAGCGGCTAATAGACGAGGTAAATTTACTTGAATGGCGGAAAGATAAACACAACCAGCATCACCTGAAATGATGGCAGTATTCAATGGTCAATTGCACAGTCAGAACTACGCGGATGCAGCTTAACGAAACACATTGCACTTGACTTACCTTTCAGACCTTTAGAGCATTGAGCAATAGAATCCACAAGGAAAAATAAATCCACCCTCCTCTGCAAATTTGACTCACTTTCCAGAGTAAGTGCCAAAATCTCCATTGCCTAGTTCAGTAAGTATATCAAGGCTTATTAACGGATAATGCAAACAAGAATGCTTTCACAAAACACACTAAAATATGCCCCCAAAAAAAAAAATCATCCATCTTCATCAACTAGGTCAATCCATAAAAACTTAAATAATCTGTTTCATCCCTGCCACTGGTCTGTCACTGCATCCTACGAAGCACATAAAACAATAGCATGATTCTCAGTACAACGGCCGTCACTCAGCTCCAGCGGCCTTCACGTAAAACTATGAAGAAATAATCAAATCCCGAAGCTACATATTATTATTCTATCCCAAGGGCTTACAATCCAGGTACTACCATACTAACAATCCATTAGTAAGGAGGATGTGAAATAAGAAAGCCAAAAAGTTGAACCCCCTACGTGACTTGTGGCACCAACAAACAGGCAATAAAAATCATAGGAAAGGAGAAATCTTCTACCTTCGCAGACACACCGAATTTCATTAAGTCCATAGCCAAACGAGTTGCTCGGCCAATACTCTCCTTTGTCCTCACTAATGAACTAAGCGCATCCTCAAACGATTCACGAGTAGATTGCACATCAGAACTAACAATTTTCTGTCCCTGAGATACACCTGTTTCGATTTTCTCCTCTTCTTTGACAGTGGCATCACAAACAATTTTCTTCTCACCAGACTGAACATTTGGGCTGCAACTACTGTTGTTCTGCATATCATTTGCACTTTCTGCGGTAGACATATGGTAAACTGAGTTGCTATGAGGAGTCCCCCTCGCAGGAGTGTCTGCAATATTAGCAGGAGATAAACTCATTTTTTCACGTGAAAGGTTCTCAGATACTGATACAGAATTGTTGGTTTGGACCTGCTGCTTTTGATTATCATCTTCACCACTGCAAAAGCAGACGGATATACACTCTTGTTAGTCAAATAATAATGTGGTTAAGGAGAAGATGACTTTGTGACTGGAACTCAGAAAACGTTAAGATAACAAAATTGAATCTTACTGGTGTCTGCCTACAATTCCATATGCGTATCCTCTACATATGTAAAACCAAATCATAACAGAAACTGAAATAACAATCCTAAAAATAAAAGGTACAAAGAAGATAAATTATAATAACAGGAAATGGAATTCTTCAGCGAATCTCTAATCTAGAAGATTCCTAATTAAGACCTACATCATTCTAAGAATGAGGAATCCAGAAGATATCCTTTGTGAGATTAGGATTGAACCTGTAAGAGCTTCAAAATACTTCTAATCCCTTGTGCGCACAAGAATAATATTCACGAGAACTTGCGGTACAAAAAATGCTACCAATAGAGACTAGCATTAAAGGAAAATATTCACGAGAAGAATAAGAGAGACAGTACAAGATATACTAAGAATAGAGACTCACATTATTTCGAGCTCCCTACTGTTCTCAACAGTGTCCACACATTCGCTGTACCCTGTTTCATTCGGAGGTTCACTTTCATCAACTATCACATCACTTCCAGTCGCAGAGATGGGTAGATTAGGGGTGATCTGGGTTGGTTTGACATTATGATATTCTTCACCTAGACTTCCATGCTTTTCTCTCAGCAGCATGTTATCAGCCATTTGCATGTTCCCAGCATCCTGCTTATTCAGCATTAAACAAGACGATGGAGAACGTGTTAACGCTTCTGACTGAACAATCTGAGCCACGCAAGTATCATTTTTATAGCCTTCTTCATTCATAGGTTCACGAAAATTGACCAATGAATCACAAGCATCTTTGTCCTCGCTTCTGTACTGGTCAGATAATTGAGGGATCCCTATCCCTGATGAGCATATCCCAGAGATCTTGTTTTTAGATGAATCCACAGTATCGGGATTCAAGTGGGTTGCAATTCCGGAAGCTTGATGTAAGCACTGTACAGCTGGAAGATCAGACTCCCTATTTGGCAGCTTCATGGGTTGTGAATCCCCGGAGTACACAGCCTTATGAACACTAACTGTCTGAGCTTCGTCAGCTGGAGAACGGCTAACTTGATTAAATTGGGGTCGAGCTGCTTCCTCATCGGGCGCCTTGCTAAGCTCATTCCACCCATTAGCATATTCTCTATCGTCCACAGTCTGAACGCAAGCATCAGATGGAGACATCCTGTCAGAAGGTTTCTCCACAGGAGATGGTACTACATTAACGATGTCACCTGAGAGCTTAGCAGACACCTCAAATATGTTAGATTCTCCGGCCGCAGAAGTATCTTGGCTAGAAATGATATCAGACGGGCTTGTCTGTGCTATTGCACTGACGAGAGTGTCCTTGGATGATTTTTCTTCAACCTGCAAAGAGCCATTGGCCCCATGATCACCATAAAATGCTCTACTCATCCTGACTCTGGCTCGTTTAACCAGAGGCAAGTGCTCATCACCCTTCTCGACACAAGGCCTCTCAGTAAACGTTTCATCAGAATTTTGTGATGCCTGAACGTTATCACATGCTCCAGCCTCACGAATTGCTTCAGCTTCAACTTCAACTTTAGCCGGAGGATCAACAGCATCACTGGTTCCACGTTTCCTGGTAGGCTTTCTCTTCTTTCTCTTAACTATAGTATTGATTTGGAAACCAAGCCCCTTCTTCAGCTCATAACCTCCTTCGAGAAACTTTTCACCAGTATCAGAATGGTCGACTTTGGAACCAGAATCTACACCATTGCCTTCATTCCAATTATTACTATCAGATTCAACAGTCGCAATTTCAGAGGCATTTTCTGCATCGCTTCCATGCGAATTTAAAGCTGATGAAGCCACATCATCTAATTCAGAATGACCTGATGATCTTCTCAACCTTTTTCTTCTGCTTCTTGTTTCATCTTCCACGTCATCAATACTTTGTCCACCATCGCTGTATTGCAACATGGAGCTTTCAAGCTTATCTGATTGCAACCTTGATGAATTTTTAGAGCGCCGAACCGGACATATCTTTTTGGGTGGAGCACACTTTTGAGAACGTTCCCCTCCATTTCTTCTCCTTGAAGAATAGGTTGCTATCTTACGTGCTTCTTTAACAACTGTACTATCAGAGGCTTTGTTACGCGGTACACTGTTATCACGCAGGGCTAGCATTTGTTCAGCAGCCGAAGCATCTTCATTTAGCAGAGTAGATTCATCTCGACCATGACTAGGGTCAGACTTCATTTGGGTGTCAAGACTTTTCCCTGTTGGAGTTTCACTGACCTGAGGCAACAGAAAAGTACTCGCAGCAATCCCAAGTGTGGCTTCTTCAGCAGTTTTGGGATCACCAGCTTGCTCATGCTGCTTCTCATAACTCTCAATAATCTCCTTTACAGCACGAACAAAATCTGACCCTTTCGCATGACGTTTCGTTAAAAGTGATTGCTTCTTCTCCTCTGTAAATGCTTCAACATCGGCAGGATTGCAGAAAGCACTGCACAGTGATATAGAATAACAACAAAAAGTCACCAACTCCATGTGATTACATACAAGAATAATTCCCGTTGATCTTGAGAGCGACGCAGAAAGCGAGCACTGGGCATTCAACATCACCTTTTTTCGGTTCATCAATCAAATTTGGTTCTTGCACAGCTGTGCTGCTGTTCACAGAATGCTCTTTAGACTACAATGAATTCATCATATTTCTCTATACAACCTAACAGGATGAGAACAGATTTCAAATGACAACATAAATAAACTAATCGGATAATGTAAAGAATTCAAGAACAATCGAACTATAAGAATTTCATACTCATGTACGTACTCTTGTTAACCCTCAGAAATGGAAAAACTGTCAGAACAGAAATTACATCCTATTTTAACAAGATAACTTAACACTGAAGCCAATAATAAGGCTACTGATTTCTTCACGCTAATAAAGAGACCCACGGTCATGACTTCACCAGGCTAAAAACGTGAATTAATGTGACAATGAGAAGCTCAGCGACAAAAAGAAGAAGAAGAGAGGGTAATGATGATGAGAACTCACATCTGTTGTGTTCCAAAAAAGTGAACCAGCACTTTCTTCCAGTCAGTAGAATATCCCCACTTTTCCGGCTCACTAACCTGAAATCGCATCCAAGCAATAAGCGATCCAAAAGACTAAAATCTAAAAGAGAAAAGCCCTGAGAGAGACGATTATCCTCAGCATATTACCCCAAAGAGTTAACAGGAATATAAACTATGAAATTATTATATTTTTGTGTTCCGTCTATACCAACAAGAACAAAAGAATCCCAGCTCCGTTCAGAAAAGGTCAATATCGATTAGGCAGAGAACTGAAACCTCAGTTGACAATCAACGCCAACCTAACATGATTCTTAATCCTACAAGATGCAGAAAGCACGAGAAACATACACACACACATATATAGACCTCACATAGACAGGGATGGCTACGCCCATGTGGAAAAACTAGGAAACTTATCCATACACAAGTAAACGCGAGAGAGAAAATTACAAATCACATACCGCGGCAGGCCAAGCAGGAAAGCCTTTGACTTTGGCAAGCACAAGGTCGCCCACCTTCCACTGTCGGCAGGCGGCAGCTATGGCGGCAGCCTTACCACCGCCTTTCCTGCGGCTGGGAGCCATCAGAAAGAAGGTAATATCAAACTGGAAAAGGAAAAAAAGAAGCGATCCTAAGTCTCGAAGTAAAGCAAGAACCGGAGGCGAAAAGGGCCAGATTGGGAGTGTCTAGGGTTTTCGGTGAGGGATTCCCCAGAAGAACTCGCAGGCATTGAAACCCCGGTCAAATCGAAATTTGTGGTTAGCGAGACGGTGACCCCGTAAACCCTATTCGAGGCGGAGGAGAGAAAGAAGACGATTGATTCTTGTGGATCGTTTCGCGTTGGTGGAAGAAGGGAGGGGATTCACACACGACGAGCCTACCCAAAACCAAAAAAAAAAAAAAAAATGATGATATTATTTGTGTTGAATGGAATGGACCTGTTAACATGTGCCTCCTCCGATGCGTAGGTTAAGGAGTGATTCAGGTCACGCGTGAGCCAACCAACCACTGCCTGTCTTCAAAACAAAATCCCATTTATTTCATAGGTATTTAGGCCCAATCATCAATGGGTCTCAATATGGCCCATTTAAGACGTACGACACCGTTTGACCAAAAGAGTCAGCCGTCCTAATAGTTTTTGATCTTTTTAATTCATAGTTTTCTAGACGACTCCGGCAGTAACCAACCGTGAGTCGAGACTCGAGAGTCGTCTGATCATCGGCAGAAATGTCGTTTTGCCGCAGCTGGGAGAGCATCGGGATCGGATAAGCAAAAGCTGAAGGCCAAAACGAAGGAAAAGAGATGGTTGTAAACTTGTAATGGTGGAGCTAGACTATGTCCATTGTCCAGAGATATTATCTTGGAGTATTTAATGCGATCAGCCGGGAAAATTTTTGATTTGGAATTTTTGACCTAAATTTCCATCAAGTCCATTAGTATTCTTTTTCTTCAAAATTCACCTACCACTTCAAGTTGAGGGCCAAATCAAGAATGGCTTCAACCTGACGGATGGTTCGCTTCTTCTCCTGCTGCTTCAACTTACGTGCTATAGCTTCAGGGTCCAGCCCTTCTCCTTTCTTACCAGCTTCCTCTTCGTCTTCCTCTATCATTCTCACTTCCTGTAGCAATGCATTCACTTCTCTTACAAAATCTACTCTCAGAAGGGTGTCGTCTGTCTCAACGGGCGGTCGTAACGGTCCTTGATGCTGCAAACACAAACACAGTGTGTGTGTGATGTAATTGTTTCACTTTGCGCAAAGGTAAACAAAAAAAAAAACATAAAAGGGGCGCGGCGCACCATATCAATGTCGAATCCCGGTGGCATTAGAATGCTGAAGGGGTCTTCTCGTGGGAATGTCTCAGCCATTCGTTTTCTGCAGTCTTTCAGCCAAGCATCGTCTCCAAAGCCATCATGCATGTTAAGAAGATCATTCAGCAGTTTCATCGCAGGACTTGCTTGTCGTTTTAAGATCTCTGTCTGAAATAAGCCAAATAGATAGATATAAGGATTCACTTTCACCTTTGCCTCTCCTAATTCAAGTACTGGGAGGGAGACGCTAATTCTAAGTTAAAAGTTTCAAAACTTAAGTAGGGCTTTAAGTAACACAAGAACGTCAATAAAAGAGCAGGCCATATCTGACATCTTCCAAGTTCAAAGATATAAAGCATCAGCAGCTCAAGATCTTGTATAGAGAAAAACAATCCACAGAAGCACATACCTCGACTCTTCTATACAAGAGATCAAGACTTCTTATAGCGTCCTTCTCGTCCTGAAAGCAACAAGTGGAGGCATACACAATACAACAAGACCGCAGAGTCACACATGCCTGATTACACACAACATGTCATCATGCAAAAACGCATATGACAAGGAAAAAAATCTTACATCGCGCCGAGCAAGGTCAAGCCGGTTCCATATGATCATGAGAACAAGCTCGTCCAGTTCTCCTTTCTCGGCTGCTTCTTCAATTCTCTACACAAAATTCTCCTATAATCAAATCAATGAGACTTGGCTTTAATTTCTTTCTGTTTCTGTTAATGGAGGAGCACATTTTTTTTAACCTCTTCGACTTCCTCAGCAGCTCTGATGAAGCTGGAGACGAGCTTTCTGGCCTTCCTCAAGTCTTCCTCAGGAAATTCCTTCAACCTCAAGCCGATTTCACGGTACTCTTCAATCTTTCTCTCCTCTTCTTCTTCTTCCTCCCGCTGCATCCGCCGCAGTTCTTTCGTCTTCTCTCTCTGTCGAGCTTGCCATTCCTGATATCAAAACCAAACCGCGGCTTAGAAAAATGCAGCAAGTAAATTCAGATTGAAACAAAAAGACCAACATACATCATCGTAATATTCCGGTGGCATTCCTTCTAGAAGCACTTCTTGTTCTCCATCTTTTCCCGCGCATAATCTTAAGAGTCTTACTGAGAAATCAAACCGAACCACCGGCGGAAGAATTTAGTAGAGGAACAACCTAATTTGGAGCAGCGAGGACCCCCGATAGACTAACCTGTAGAAATCGAGGACTCTGTAGTCAGCCTCTTCTTCAAGGCTACCCTCGGAGAAACAGGCCGACGGCTGAACAGAGGAGATGCGCACGTTAGCGCCAGCGACGTCGACGTCATGGTTGTCGAGCTTCTGAGTCGTCGTGTAGGCGCCCTCTGTAATCATCTTGTAGGTAAATTCTAACCCGACCCAAACCGACCCGGCCCGTGGTTTGTCTATCACATTTTACTCTCCTTAGTTTCGAATTTCTCAAATCACACCCCCGTAAGTGTAATCTGTCACATTTTACCTCCCTGAGCTTCAAATTTCTAAAAACTAAACCTCCGTAGTCCGTAGTCGATAATCTACCACATTTACTCCCTTGTTGCGAATTTCATAATTTACATCCGCCTAGTGGATTATTAAAATCTGGAAATGGCGACATATTGGGGATGACGTTGCTCCAAATTTTATATAATATATACTAGACAAAAGCTAATTTTGAGGAATAAAAGTGATGATCACAGTTTTAGATATAAGCCGAGACGTAACGCTAAAGTTGATGGCAAGTCTCGACAATGAGTTCGGTAGCTGCACCCATAGTCCCAAGGCCGCCGGCACAGAGTAGAGCGAGAGCCAACTCTTGCTCGTTCCACTGCCTCAGACTTTTGCTTAGCCTCTTAATCACTTCCACATCCACCTCTAGCACCCAAGCCGGCGTGCATTGCACCATCAGGCTCACAAAGCCTGTCACGTACGCTTGCCATGTGGCCCAGTCGCAACCTAGCGATATCTTCCCTTCCAAGGCACTCACCAGGAACTCCAAATGCAGCCACAGAACCCTTGGCCGACGTTTTGAGGCAGGAGATGAGGAGTCCACTCCCCAAGCGAATGCACTGCTCAGGATTGCAAAGTAGGCCAAAGCATAGCCTCTTAGCATGGGAACCATACCTCCCAACTCGTCTTCTTCTCCGTGAACTGAGATGAACCAAGATGGTAATGTCTCCTTGATCAGAGCCTGAACCAGGTTCAGGCCACCGGAGATCCACACCAGCGAGGCTCCCAGGGAAGCTGCCAGTCTGACACGTGTCATCGCCAGAGAGAGTGAAACCTGCCCAATCCCATACCTCAAACCATCTTTTGTTTTCTTCAGTTTCTCCGCTTGCTCCGTCGGTAGCTCCCTGGTGGCGATGCTCTTCACAGAGAACATCAGAAGGGAGAGGATTTCTTCTGTCAGGAACATGACATCTCTGATTGATCGGTGCACTTTTATGTACAAGATTCCTGGTGCAGCTGTGGAGATTCCACCAGAGTAAAGAGAGCCAAATCCATGGCCAAGGAGTGCGCCCACTCCCCCATAGCTGCAGAGTTGGGAGGTAGGCGTTAGACCAAGAGTGCAAGTGAAGCAGCTTCTGAGGAGCTGAATAACAGCATCGCTGTTGTGGTGGAACACAGTTCTGGACGCTGAGAAGATAAGAAAGTCGCTCCAGCGCTTCACTTTCTGGGTCCACAGCGATGTCACAATCGGCATGCAGGGCCACGGGCAAGCGGCAGCAAGGGCGTCCAAGGCCGGTCCGATAAGTACAAGGAAGCGCTCCGTTGCTTTTTCGAGCTTGTAGGTTATAGTGAGGCTGACTAGTGCAGCGAGAGGCAAGGGAAGCGTAGCCGCAGAGATTCCATCTGCAAAGACAGACGTGTTTAAAAAAATTAGAGTTTAAGCTTCATCATCGTTTTCACTTGTTCCAGCGTGTTATATTCACACTTTCTCCTGCAGTTGCAGTTTTACAGATATGTAAAATGTTTACAGGTCTAAGGCCAAGCAAAGACCCTCGGCGGACATGTTGTCAGGGACTGCCATGACCGCATGTATGGTTTTCAACCTTTCATGTACGAAAATCCCAGAGCCTGAGAATATCCCTTGTCCTGCATGAGAAGAAAAGCATTACCTGCTGGAAGCCTTGGGACGTCAACGCCAGTAGCTGCTAAGATCTTCTCGATCTGTTGCTCAACGCTTGCTAAATTAGCTGCAGGACTAGGCCAGTCAGTTCCGTTCATGGAAACTGGCTTCCAAAGACCTCGAGTTACTTCCGAAGAAAAGTAGCTAACCATAGTTCCTAGTGTTGCTGGCAAAAAATCGGCCAGGATTTTAAGACCTGAAAGAAATCAAGGGGAGAGATTTAGATCATGCCCACCCCTGTATTAGCTGCTTTCTGGAGCAGCGTTTATGGTGTATCCAGACAGTTGACGCTAAAATAACATAATCTAGTGAGTCTGATGACCGTCAGATGTAGGTACGTATCCCTCCCCTTGTCTAAATTGGTTTCATTAAGGTGTCAATTTCTATAGTTTTAGGAGGATGGAGAAACCTGTTGCTAGTTCCCGGGGAGAGAGTGATCCATGAGCACAGGCAGTAAGAGCAGCATCAAGAACAAACGGGGCCGCTTCCAAGATATCCCATGCAGGTAACTTGAGTTGATCGGAAAAGTCGTCCACCCCGGAAGTAGATAAACTACTGCTTCCTGAAGATGGAGTCAGTGACTGACTACCACCCTTATTTGTCTTCTTGAACATCATGCTAAGGAGGGAATCAACAATATGATGCACTGGGCTCCCTGTCTTTAGTTCAGAGAGAATTGAAGCCATGCATTCCTGATGCTGCCGGTACCACCGTTTCAGTCTGGGGAATGAATCCATGAAGATGGGATCCACAGAGATATCTATGACTTTCGAAAATCTTCGACGTGCCATGCGGTCCTTTGGGGACTTTCCAAAACATTCCAGACGGCAATTTCTCACTAGCAAAAGATACTCAGGGCTTGGTTGAGGGCCCACCGGCGGAACATCTCCCAAGACATAATCTAGTGGTGGATGGTCAAATCTCCATAACCTTAGAAGAAGTATAAAGGCAGTGGAGAAAACGGCATGAGAGGAGATTACTTCGCCAGTTGGGAGAGTCCACGTAATGTTCGGAATGCCAGAGCCAAACGCCTCACAGATTGGCATCAACGCACCAGCTAGCAAGGGGACCTGGCAAAGCACACCATAAATACTATTTGATCGAAAACAGCACTTTCGTATTTATTGTCAGATAACATAAGTTAAAGAACAGAAAAATAGGTTGAAGTCACAAAACCTACCACGCCGTGCAATGAGAAAATTTGAACACAGTCAACGGGTGATATCCCAACAAGAAGAACATTAAGAAACGGGGCACAACTGATTAGATGGCTATAACTCCCAGAAATATCAGCTGGGGCCGGAGGCGAGAGTAAAGTTACAATGAAGATAATAACATGCTCCTGAAATCAAGCAGAGATGGAGTTAAACATAAAAGATGAGAGAGCTTCGGAAAGAAGATCTGAGTGGGGTAATGGGCAGTTATTATCTTACAGAAACAGAATTTTAAGGCCAAACATACCTGTATGCTCCAACCTCGAAATAGAGATGCTCCACAGAGAATAGAAGCCGCAGCTATCTTCTCGTCTTCTGAACCAGTAGTTGCAACCTCGTAAATCTTTTCGATCTCTGCTAAGCTTCCATCATATTAATGAGTTTAATTTCAGTTGGCTTACAACTGAGAAAGCTAAATAAAAAAGGCGAGCTCCACTTACGGAGTCTTGGTAACAGACGATAGTCTTGGTAGAAAAAACATGCACAGCTACAAATACGTTTTTCCTACTAATACCCCTTTCAAATAAATGACCAAAAGAGAAACATAAACAGAGATCGACCATAGATTTTAACATACCTAGAAGCTGGAGTTGTGATCAGTGAATTTGTTAATGGTGGTGTTAGAGAAGAACCCTTCATCACTAAAGACCAACAAGAAACATTTCCGGCGATACCTTGAGGAACTTGATTGGATCCCCCATTTACGAACCCAGGCCAGAGATATGCAGATGAGTCCAACAGATTTCTGGAGATACAAGCTTCCACTACCAGATGGCGCATGTTACCAGCTGTGCCAACACATGTCACGATTATAAAGCCAATCACAGTCCAAAATGATGAGGAATAGCAAGCCAACAAGCATGGGACTAGAGACAATGCTAATAAACAACCCCAATGAATAACCTGAAGCCGATAAAATACCAAACAAAACGAGAGAAGATACACACACAGAAGAATATATTTCGGGTAAATAAGGACAACCGCACTCTTGGCAACAATTCAAAACCAGAACGCTGGCGGAACTTAACATTGAGGAGAGTAGATGGCAAGTTTACTTACAGCAGCCAATTGCAGATTCGTTCATGCTTGTATTTTCATAAGATCCACCACCATTTGTAATGCCGGAAATGAACATAACTGCTTTAGCAGCAGCTTGATTAGCAACTGACTGTACCGAAGGAGGTGGTGTCAGCAAGCTTTCGTAATCACCAAGTTGTTGTAAGCTATTGACTAATCCCTGTCGGCATTTTCCTTTTTTCTCTTTCCACTGATTGCTTGGGCTAGAAGCACTTTGATCAATCCACTGACTTTCTTCTTCTTCAATGATGTTGGCAACTGCAAGTGGAGTGACGGATAGTAACACACAAAGAAAAGTGTCGGTGCGAGGTACGGGACCCTCGATTGGATCTCTTTCCTTCAAATTACAACATATTGGTCAATTACAGATGCTGCATAAGGCGCAACATTCTCACTATCTGACCTTCAAATTATGAAGTTGATGCTTCACACATGTTACTACTTCAGATTCATGAAGTAGCGCAGACATTGATTCTCTATGAAGCACCAAGACTAGAACAACCTATTCTACCGCTAAGTGCTTAAATTCTTACTAGTGTCAGAATAGATTCTTACCCTTTGCACAAGGCGTAAGGCTGCTAGCCATAGAGCTAGAAAGGCATCATGCCATGTTGTACTATTAGCTGCCTGCAGTGCTTTTACAAGACCTGCAAATATTTGCTTGTGTTCAAAAAAAAGCCCATAATAATAAGTATGTAAATGTTTACGAGAGGAGAAATGTAAGAACGACAATCGAGATAAATCTACTAGCACCGGTTAGATTTTCGACAGCGCTGGCTGCTGCAGCTTGTGTTCCATCCATTATGTCTTCGAAGAAAAGATCAATGGGCAGCCAAAGTGCAGAGTCACTAGTCCCATGATGTTGACTAGTCAATGCTAACATAGAACCAGACGAAACAATCGCACGAAACTCTCCTTGTGGGATGGTCTTGCTCTCCCTTTCCAGAAATTTACGTGTATGAGACGCCAAGTGTGTAAGGGGTTCTGGATTAATATATTTTGATTTCCTCACTGCCAATGATTTGGTTGCCAGCACTCCAAAACGCTGACTGAAATCTTCCCAATGTGTTGGCCTGAAGAGAAAGGAAACTTAAAGGGCTTGGTTGAGGATCTGAAGAAGTTATTACATTTCTATTCATTTACAAAAATAAAATAAAAAAATATAAAAAAAAAAACTAATTTCACCAAGCCAGCAGTGTCCAGGATGAGAAGAATCAGACAACTAACAGAAAAATAACGGGTGGAGTTAATAGGCCTTACATGTTTTGACTTGCCAGGTGAAGAATCCTCGAAGTTACTTTATTCTGCAAAAAATCTTGGATCAGGTCGATAGCCATTTCAGTGTTGGCTTTCTCTAGTACACTATGGTTCTCATTTCTCTTAACCAGTCCATCTATTTCCATGTCTTGTGACCCGCTTGGCCATTTAGACCTCTTATTAGACGTTAGTTCTAAAAGGCCTTCCTCGTCTAGGGATGCATCAACTAGTTGCCAGACAATGAAGAAGATAAATGCAAGGAGAATACTCCCCGGTTCTTGATTTTGCAAACCAAAGATTTCAGAAAGATGGAGGACATCATCGATGGAATTCATTGTCCTGTTCATTTTTTTTTTAAAAAAAGTCCAAATTAGTATGCATTGCAGGACGTAAAAGAAGAGAGGTCCGTCTAATAAAAGTAACATGAGCATTATAAATAGTCGCTCATATATAAGGAGAAGCCTGTATAGTTAAAGTATTAGAGCGCGATTTCAACAAAGCTCTGCGATATTAACTGAGATAAGGAACTCACTTGTGATAAACTGATCCTCTAGCGTGAGGCATGAGCGAGAATGCATGTCTCTTTAGGAGTTCCATATAGAGCCTATAGGCTGCGGGATGATGCTTTCTGTTTGGGATTACCCTAGATTTCAAACCAAAAGAATTAAAAGGCTTGAAAAAATAACAAGAAAGACACTAAGACAGACTGTAGGTGTTACTGCATAAGCCTGTTTGAACGAAAGAAGGAGACAGGACGCAGCTATTAGAGATAAGACGTTTGAGGGGATATAAGAAGTAGTAGCATAATGATTCCATCCAGAACCAAACCTAAACATTTCCCAAGTGTTCGAATTAACCCCCACGGATCCCATTACGATGAATGTATCAACAATAAATGCTGTGCAGTGAAAGCTTTACGAAAGTTGGAGAAATTAGAGTTAGTCACAGACAAAAAAATCCAAAATTAATGGGTTTGTTTACCTGTGGGAGAGAAGGGCGAGGACAAGTAGGGGAGGGACGATATTGACGGTTATAGCTTTTTCGAGAAGCTTCCAGGAAAGAGGAGTGTGATTTTCCCAGAAGATGTGGGAGACGAGGAACTGAGCGACTTCCGATGAGGGAAGGGAGACTCCAGCAGAGGAGAGGATCAAGCGAAGCTCAAGAGCCCAGTGAAGCGGATCGACCTTCTTCTCCTCCGCCGACCTAATCAGCGACGCAACCGAGTCCCAGAGACTCTGTTGGGAATCCGGCGTAGCCACGGCCATGGACTAGTCTTCTAGTCTTCTCTCAAACGATACAATGAGCACCCCACCCGCCCGTCTTCTCAATTTTGCTTTATTTATTCCATCACCACCTTTTCTTTTTTTTCTTTTCTTTTAATTGGATACTTTACTCTCGCACCATTCTTACTCTACAAAAATAATTATTTTATTTTTTGCAGCAAAGGTTGAACGACACTAGTTTTGTGCTTTTTAATAAGTAGGAGCTTATGTTTTTTTTTAATACAAGAGAGATCCTCCGGAAAGAGAGCCCTTGTTTACAATCCGGCCAAACCAAAACATTTGCTTAAATCCCAAAAACAAACCGGAATGCTTGCTCTAACAAGTTTTCATCTCCCCATCAAACTAAAAAAAAAAAAACATGAGTTACATGAAAAGGAGGAAGAGGAGCTGAAACTTGTATTTCAACGGCGGTCAAGGCACCAGCAGCGGTACTCTGACGCGGAATTGTGGTACAGCTCTTCCGGTTTCATCCTCTCGAGATCGCTCTGTTTCCACGAGTTCAGACCGTTCCCTTCTTCTGCCTTTCCATGCCCTTGATCCCGCATTCTCTTGTACAGCCTCATCGCAGATACACAGTCCTCGTAAGGCTCGTGCTTCCCGCATTGGATCTTGTATCTACAAAATACAAAACAGGTTATATCCCTTTCTTTGGTCAAGGTTTTAAGAAGCAAAACAAAACTGAGAAACTTACCCGAGATATGACCATGTGAGGTACCTAAGTGATTGGCTTACGAGATTTGTCTTCATCAATGGCAAGTATTTTGCTGTGTCTCTGAGGTGAAGCAAAGGAAGAATCTATGAGTGACAGGCCGGAAAGAAACAATCAAGACAGGGGAATTCACCTCAACAAATGGCTAGGATATTGGAGTTTCAAGCAATTCATATCATGCCGAAGGTCATGACCAACAAGAAGAAGCCTCCCAGCCCCATCATTATGTCCACCGCACAAGATTGCTAGAACTCTTTCTCGTACATCCTCAAGCGGCATACCATTCTCCAAATCTTCTTGGGTCAATCCAGTTACCTCGTGTCTGAGCATACACAATAGGCGGGTGAGTGATAATTGAAGAATTTTTATAAATATACAAACCAGCACAAGGTCCACAGGCAGTACCTGTAATACCTGTAATTGGTGACAGGGACTTGTGGTTGGACGTGAGTAGAAAGGAGGACATTCTCGTCTTCGTCGACCAGGCAAACTGATGCGCACAGATCAATGGACCCGTCATCACCACCACCAACCATTTCACAGTCAATTGCCACTGCCTTGAGACGTGTGCCACTTGTATTTACACCATGTGTCCTAGAAGCATCGACCTGACATGAGTAGATGTCAAGTGGTAAGCAAGTCCAGAAGCAAGCGAGAATGGAAACTCATGGGTCAGAAAAGAAGAGACACGGTTGTCTCAAAATATCAAATTTTGGAGGCATAGGCCACATTACCCAATTTCTAGATCAATATGGACACAGAGTTGTCAAAGTAGCCAGTCTGGTCCTACTTACCACGGTTAAAAGAAGGGATAGAGTTGCGCATAAGATGAGGATCGACTTACAAGAGGAAGAGGTGCAGAGAGGTGACACTTGGTTTCATGCTCGGCCAGAGCAGTGGGCCCCTCAAAGATTTGAAGGCAAAGAGTACAGCCTCGCTTAGAGAAAATGGTTTTGCAGTCTCCTTTGAACAGATGGTCCGGAACTGGCATTGATGATCGAATCAACATCAAAGTCACATGGAACAAGAAAACGAAAAAGGATCGATCGATCATGGCATACCGTTAAGGTGTTCCCGAACAGATTCGAAGGATTTACAGTGCTTGAGGCAAACCCCACAGCGAGGCTGATGAACTGAATGGTGCGAAATCTTCATGTGCTCAACAAGGTGTTGGGGTCTATTGAACATCTTGTAGCACGCAACGCATCTGTGCCTGCAGGTTCGGATTCGCAAAGAAAAACCCTCTCAAAAATATACCCTAACACTGAATTCCAAATTCACCATACAAAGCGATTCTTCGCGGGGAATATCACGATAACTGGATTTCGCAGAGAAATTATATGACTCGAAACAGTCATGCGCCTCCTCCGTCAACCAAGAGAGTGGCGGAACAAAAATTAGCAGGAGACTAGAGAGAAGCGAACCTTATCTTGGCAGTTTTGGGAGAAATCAACCGCGGAACCATTTGAAATCAAAGCGATTCGCTGATGACGTGAAGTTGAAACCGCCTGGGTTTTTGGTGACACGGCTGAGCCGGAGTGGGAGTAGGAGGAAGAAGCCGAAAAGACGAAGAAGAAGAAGCAGAGGGTTTGTTTTATAGCAGCTATTTTTCTCTATATTTCAACAACACACCTTTAAAATATCAAAATAACAAGCACGCTCTTTTGAATTTATAAATAACAATAGACCCCACAAGGAACTTGAAAAAAACTGAGGGAGCTGAAAAGTCCACAAAGTAATGAAAAAGAGATCACATGATGGAGCAGGGTTGAGCGTGATCATCGCTCAAGTAGCGGAAAAGGGTGTCGGATGCAGGGAAACCACTGCTCTCGTAGAAATCGAAGGGATATGGCGCCGGCGGCTTCCTCGGCAACACCGTTGGCGGCTCGCACCTCACCATCCGTCTCGGTCTTGTCCCCGGTGCTAGCCATCCCGGCGGACCCACCGTTCGCGGCAACGTAAATATCGGCATCGTCGGCCGTCCCGGATGACCGAAACCCCTAACTGGTGCTGGGCAAGTTCCGGCGGCGGCTGTGGGTGGCGGTTCGTCTTGACGCTCCTCGGTGGCGTAACGCTTGAGCAAGGCGCGGAATTGGGTCTTAGCCTTTGTTGGGTCCTTCTCGTAGGCGTAAAGTTTGGGGCTTTGCCCGATTTGTTCGACGGCTTTGATAAGCACCGGAGGTTCTGCTGTGCCGGAGACCAAAATCAGACCCTTGCCCGGGACTATGGTTATGGCGTAAACTCCTGTTCATTCGTCCCAAATAATTATAATTATTAAATTATTGATTAGGTCAATATTTGAAACAAAGGGGAAATTCACAGTACCCTTTACTTTTCGCAGACGCTTCTTCACCCTGCAAGCAAAGTCTTGGCAACACTGGAGATCCATTTTCAGCATGCAAATCTGCAGAAACGAACACAGTCTGCTCAAAAGAATATCCAAATTGATCGGAAGATAAACACGCTCATAACAATTATCTATCTTCTTCCCTTACCGGGAAGTCCAAATCCTCCATTATTGCAGATGCTTGCTTACTTTTTTCTGATTACAAAGACACAAGTTTCTGAAATGTATCTCTGTACTTGCCTTCTTTGTAATCATATCAACCATGATAAGAAGAATAACTCACATTAATTGGTTTCCCTTTCTGCGAAGCTGCGATATCAATAGAATATGGGAACCATAGATATCCACGCGAATATACACAATATATATACCCCATATCAATCATCATCGTTGGGTGCTTTTCCAATGGCAAACCCAACTCCACCTGTCAAAGTACTACGGTGTCTGCATCTCTTTTGTCTGTGTGATAACTCCAGGGTTGCGTTCTGAGAGTTGGAATCAAGTGTTTTCCAAAGGTTACCAGACAAACGTAATGAGAAAGTTAATCACCGGTGTGGATTTTGTTAAAAAAGCCAGGCCACTCGTTTAAGAACATGCTCATAGTTGAGTATAACGAAGAACAACCCTTCCACGCTGCAGAGGTTTGGGGCAAAGCCAACCACCACCCCCATACAAATACACCGCAGGTATTTCCAAATTAAAAGTTAGGACAGACGCAGTTTCCACAGAGGGCTGCACTAAGGGATCCGAAGAAATTCTAAATTTACAGCTATCGAAACGAATCCAGGTTAACAACTCCTTTTGTCTATTCGTGTCACTCTGGACAACTTTCTTCCTTGTATTCAAATTCGTCTGTCTGCATCACACACACCTGCATAACAAAATCAAAAGCAGCAGCAAATAATCATTTTTTATCTGATATTTAAACATCACCGGGGTTTCTTCGCATATATTAAAAGGGACTTGTAATTTTATATGTTCCTTCTGCGGCTTTACATTTTATGCCGCAAGAACCAGAATTAAACAAATATGCATCTAGAAATCCAAGATTTATATACATTTCCTATTGAAAACATGTGATTAATGCAGAGTTTGTTTATGTTTCATAAATTGATAAGCATTAGTTTAGATGCAGTGGATTGTTTTTGCAACCATAGAAAAACAATCCATGCTAAATGCAGGGAACGAATGATAAGAGAGCATATTCGTGAATCGATACAAGTTAGCAAAAAGCTGATGGAAAGTGACCTAATTCATTTTGAGAATCGACTGTTTTTAATCTTATGTTTAAGACTTTAGCGCGTACATCGAAGATTATCTCTTGCTGATTCTCGCCTCTTTACATTAAAAAAAAAACTTAATAAAAACAAAACAAAACCAACGAAGAAGAAAGAAACAGAGTGGAATCAGAATACGATCCCTTTCATCACTCTCCCTTTTTTGAAAAACTTGTTAAAGTTTCCAGCTTTCCTCTTTTCAACAATGAGAAAGAATCTCCCAACCCAAGAAATTTCTCCTTTGAAATCTTCTTTGTTTGCATGTTGTTCGCTTTTGAAACACGTTATTAATTCTGATTTCAACAAAGATAATATTTCTTATTTTTTTTTTTTTGGAACACAATATTTCTTATTTTAAATCAGAGATTTTTGCATTATAAAACCCTCGTTAATGTCACCATCTTCTCTGCACGGGTCACTCTCTAGTTTGGTTTTCCTAAGATTTCTGCGTAATTAAAACTGATATCGATGGCAAAGAACTCCGAGAGTAGCAGCAAGAACCAAGAGAAGAAGAAAAAAAACAGAGTGTGTGAGAAGATCTTCAGAGCAGTGACGGGTCCTGTCCGAACCGTTCGCCGCATCTCCACCACACCTTCACCTAACCACCGCCAAGCGGAGGCTGCAGTCCGCGTCAAGTTCTCTGAGACGCCGACTCAGGCAGCCAAACCCATTACAAAGATCGAGCCGAAGAAGACGCTGATCACCAGAGTGGAGACGACGCTGAAAACGGACGACAGGTTCACCGATTATATAAAGAAAGCGAAGCTGAAGATAAGGGCAATGACGAATCCGGGTGATACGACGAGGAACGAAGCGTCGGAGACAAGTGAAACAGAGACACGTGATCATCATCACCACCATATCCCTATCTCTCGTGTATCGAGAGAGAGTAGCAGTGGGAGATCATCGGATCGTTTCTCTGAGTACATAAAGAAGGCGAGGATGAAGCTCAGATCATCTTCCACCATCACTTACGATTCTTTCAAGGATTGATGAATTCCGACAGAGTCTATGAATAATCTTGGCCTTGGCTTGCTCCATTTTATAAGATATCGGTTATGGTTTGAAAATTCTATGGGTGTGGATATTCTCTTGTATTAATGAAAACCCAATATTGTAATATTTGATAAAAATAAAGGTTTGTTGTTCCTAGTGGACCTCGTAGCTGAAAAATGTGCAAATATCATATGGGGTCTAAGTGGGCTGTTACCGGTAAAAGGCCCATAATCAATCTAAGGCTTATTAGTGAACCTCCCTCCACACTCTACCAACCGGAATCTGTTTGGTGTTTACCCTTGGCAAATATCACTTTTTTATGATCGATAATAGTAAATAATGAAATACAATTATAAATGCTTGGAATAATGAGATGACATGCACGATCTTTAAATCCGTCATAAATAATACTCCGATCGGCTCTGAATGGGCTGTTAAGAAGCTTTTGTGTCCTAAACTAACATGACCTCTACGGTCTACTGAATATTCAATTTCAAACGATAAGTGTTTTATAATCCTGTCTAAATTAATGCCAACGGCATGCCATTATTCGAACCCCTTAACCGAAAAGGGCAGATTCTGTTGAGATTTCGTTTTAGTATTATACGCAAATAATTGCTATATATTTATGAACCGAAACAAATTTTATGAGCTATATATATATATTAATGTATTAATTATATCCTGAGTCTCTTTCTTTCCTTTCCTAGATACGAGTTTTTTCTTTTTTTGTATGTTTAAAACGATCATCAAATGTACTTTGTAGTTTGTGCCCTTTATCATTATTATTATTTTTCGGTGATTGTTTCTTACACATTTTTACTTGTACTATAATTTTGATGATTAACTTTCCAAAATTCTAACAAATTCCAGATGGGCCAAATGACCCCCGTTCCCCGAAAGCTAGTTCCACCACCGCTTTCTAATCGTTAAAGGTAATAGAGAAAAACAAATGCAAAGCGGAGAGATAGTGTTTTCTTGATTTGGAAATTATAAACTTACAAATACTAAAATATATTAATGTATGATGTATCCAACATCGTTTTATTTCGAAAACCTACACTGAATGAAATTTTTTTAAAGTTGGAAAATATATTAATTTGTTGCTTATGTCACAATAAAACGGAGATAGTCCCTTTCCGACGATCAAGAGTCAAGTTTGACTCCAGATACATAATATGTACTGTTCTTACCATAAACAATATTATTCTTAATAATACTAAATCAATGCAATGAATCTCATGATCGGCTATTTTGCTCTACCCTAGCTCATCAAATTAAAAGAAAATACATTCATATGTCAACTAGATCTGACGTTACCAAAATGGCTAAAAAAAAAAAAAACTCGAAGACGCCAAGTTTTGGAATATAAATTTAGACTAGTTCTCTTTAATTTATAGCAGCTTGAGTGCTTTGACCAAGGTAACTCTATTTTATAAATTAGCATTTCATTGTTCTGAAGCCTAAACACACACGGAAAACGGAGACCAATATTGTTTTGCCAAATTGATTTGTACTATATATCAGCAATCGCCAATCGGTGAAGTTGTTTCCAAAGGAAAAGAAAGAGGAGATATATAGAATAAACTAAATAACATAACTAGTAATTTTAAAACAGCGATAAAATACCTGGAATGATTTGCTTCGATTGAACAAGTAGTCGACACTGTGTAGTTAAGCAGCGAGGACAATGGACGGTGACACGATAGCTGAGTCACCAAAGCTTCACGTTGCAAACAATATATATTTAGCTGGTCTTTTAATAGTGACTTTTATATATATAAACGAGTTGTCTAACGTTTACATTAATCTTTTTTTCTGCTAAAGAGTTGTATTACGTTTACACTCGCAATCCTTTAATCAATATCGTCTTATGTTTTTGTGTGAATTCATTAATTAGTCTCTCTAATCGTTACCGTCCAACGCTCATTACAAAAAGGCAAGCATGAAAGTTACGAACAAATCAATGACCTCTCAGCGAGAGAGAGAGACCAATACCCCCCACCAAAGCTCTTTTAATTTGTTTGTTAATTCATGAATATGTTTTCTGGTTCAGGAAAATAAGATGTTTATTCTACGAACACACGTGGAAAACGAAGAGCTAGTGAAGCCGACTTTTGTACTATTATTAGAATTGCACAAAATCCACTAAAAACGTAAAAAAATGCGTGTAAGGAATGGGCAAACCGCGAGAAGAGAGAACCCACCCTTATAGCAGACTAGCTAGGATCGGATTGTTATTATCTTATAATGTGATATAATAGTGTATATAACTATAAATCGTGTTATAGGTGTAATATATTTGATAATTATACTTGAAAACTAGGTTAGTATTGCTGACTTTTGTAACAAAAAAATGGTTTTGATTTTTTTTAAGGTCGGCACGAGGTATGATTCATGATGCAAGTTTCCAAAAATGGTTGTTTTATTATTAGTCAACGCTGGTATGATTTTTGATTGATAGACATTAATATATGTAAACAAAGGTAAAACGGAGAGCTATTTAGAGACGGTGGTTTCCTCTTTTGGAAAGAGGCTTATATGGCTCGGACGCTTTTACTGGTTCTGTAACCAAACCAATATGATCCTTTGTATTAAAAAGGAATAATAATATGCAGTGAGATATAAAGAGGGCATTGGAGCCGAGCCGAGACAGTGTGTGAAGACGTCAGATGGTTTTGGCTTTTGTGGGAAGCGAAAGGCTGAGCGAGTCGAACGACTTATTCGCGTATCATTCTCAATTAGTAAAATGTTTTTTTTTTTTTTTCGACATTTCGCGGCAATAAATAGGCGACGCTTTGCATGATTCGATTGGTCAGACATAACAACATATATATTAAGTTTCCGGTGAAACCCTCCCCTTAAACCCCCAAAACCTCTCATTTCATGATGGCTGAAACGCCGGCATCCCCGCTCGACCGATCTGTTTCTGCTCCGGACGTCCTGATCACGTGGTTTCGCGGCGAGTTCGCGGCGGCGAACGCCATCATCGATGAGCTGTGCGGACACCTAATGCAGGTGAGCGGATCAGCGGCGGAGGAATACGAGGGCGTGATGGCGGCGCTTCACAGGCGGAGGCTGAACTGGATCCCCGTGCTCCAGATGCAGAAGTACCATTCTATCTCCCAGGTCTCGCTCCAGCTGGCCAAGATCAACAACAGCAAACTCACCGTGGATCATCCAGTTCCTGATTTGCTCCTCGACGATGATTCTCCCACCAGCGATATTACTGATTCCGGTAACCTTTCTACCAATATATTACAAATACAAATCTGTTTCTGTTTGGTTGGTTGGTGAGAAAACAAACAAAAAAAAAGCCATTACTTGATAGTATAGATAGTTTGTTATTGTAATTAAAATCTAAAATCTTTTTCTTCATATCCTGACCTTCTTTGTTTAATTTACACACTCGCTTTCGATTTCTTTTCAGGATCTCCAGAAGAAGATGATACGATGACAATATGTTCCAAGCACGGGGAAGAATGTGAATCTCGAGCTTCTTCCCTCGTCAAGCACTCCAAGCGTTTCTCGGCCAAGGAACATGTCAGAGGACATACGGCAAGTTCACACCAAACACATCCGACTTTGATACCACGCACAGTGCTTATAATCTGAGGTTTGATAGTTTAGTTTAGTAACTGAAAACAAAATAAACTGAACAAATGGTTTTAGAATCCTCTCTCTGGCTTAATTAGTCTCGAGTATTAATACTATCTCCTGGTGGACCAAGTTTTGTTTCATTCTTGTTTCCAAAGACTAATTAAGACTCGCGCGTTATTTGAGACAGACGAATGTTGTGAAAGGGCTAAAACTGTACGACCATGTCTTCACTGGAACTCAGCTTTCCAAGCTTCTGGATTATGTGAATGGCCTCCGGGAGGCTGGTCGGAATCAGGAGCTTTCAGGTGACTCTCTCATGCCCTTCTTTATACACCACTACTACTAATGCTCATGCAAAGGAGACATTAATTTTAACCTAATTTACAAGTTTCCCAAATGCAGGGGACACGTTTGTTCTGTTCAACAAGAACTCCAAAGGAACCAAAAGAGAGCTTATTCAGCTTGGAATTCCAATTTTCGGGAACACCACGGATGAACACTCGGGTAAGACCAATGACTTGGTGCATGCATCTGTTTTCCGCCCACATTTGATTTCTTTTGTATTAACAACTCTTGTTTGACTCGTACGTCGTCTTTGCAGTGGCACCTATCCCAACCCTTCTTCAAAGTGTGATCGATCATCTTCTCCAGTGGCGCGTGATTCCTGAATACAAACGACCCAATGGCTGTGTGATCAACTTCTTTGACGAGGTACTTGAATAGTTACAACCCATCTCCAGATCAATCTCTCGATCGATCTTCACCCAGCTAAGGTTAATTAATTTGTAGGAGGAACACTCCCAACCGTTCCAGAAACCACCTCACGTGGATCAACCCATATCCACTCTTGTCTTGTCTGAATCAACCATGGTGTTTGGACACAGACTCGGGGTCGATAACGATGCCAACTTCAGAGGCTCACTCACTCTGCCACTAAAGGAAGGGTACGTAAGGGAAAACTCTCCATTTTTCTAACTACGATGATTGATTGTATCCGCGCAAATTTTGTTTTCTGTTTTTAAATCTGAACAAGCGTAAAATGGATGTGGCAGGTCGTTGCTGGTGATGAGAGGTAACAGCGCAGATGTGGCTAGGCATGTAATGTGTCCATCGCCAACCAAAAGAGTCGCAATCACCTTCTTTAAACTCAAACCAGACTCTAGTAAGGCCCAGCCGCCGCCAACAACGAACCACGTCACCCTTTGGCGACAAGGGATCACAGCTCCCCCGGCTCTAAACCCATACGGCATTGTCAGAGCTCCACTGGTGATGCTAGCTCCGGCTCCCAAGAGGCTAGACGCCGGCACTGGAGTTTTCTTGCCGTGGACACCGCCAGTGACAAGAAAACCAGCCAAGCATCTCCCACCGCGCGTCCAGAGGCTGCGTCTCCTATCATCAGCCAAGTCGGTGGCAGACCGTGAAGCCTCCTCGCGGCCGGAGATCGGAGTGAGCTGAGGCAGGAAGGTATATATCTACGGATTTTTTTTTTTTTGTGTGGTTTCCTTCGTTGTATACTTCTCGTCTGGTGGCTTTTTCTTGGTTTTTTTTTTGTTTCTTCCTCACCTTTTCTATCCTTTTATTTACCTAATTTTAACAGATTTAAAATTACGGTACAATTATGCTACATCAACTGTTATATTACATGATTCACACACAGGGAACAAATTGCACAGAACTTTGAACTGTTTGAATTGAATTAAAATATGCCCGACTTGCCAGAAATTTCAAAATAACCTCAGCTTCAATCAAGAAAAGAGAAACTTGACCAAATTTGCCAATACACGTATATATTCCTGCAACTGCTTTTCCGAGCAAAGCAAAAGGGTATGAAGAAGAAACCACAGATTCTGTTTTTTGTTTCTTAGAAACAAATAGCTTCCATTGGCTCAGTTTTCCCTTTCCACAAGCGTAGAATCAAAGCAAACCATATGTCCTACTCAGTTCTTCATATACTACACCAAAACCACTTCTCTGACACAAGAATCCCATAGAGGAGAGAAAACCCTTTTTCTGGTTCTATAGGCATCTTCTTGACAAAGAATGCAAAGAAGAGAGGATGATGACAGCAGGAGCTCTCTGCGGCCTCTGGGCATTTGCCAACGGCTGTTTAGATTTGTGGTGGCTAAACTAGGGGTATTCGGAGAGAAAGAGATGAATGAAGATAAGCGTGAGAGGAACAAACTGATCAAGAAGGGATCAAGGTCTGATATCACTATTCATTTCAAGCAAATAGAAGACTCGGAGGATAACAGCAAACGCAAGAACAATTCCCCTGGCTCGTCAAGCGAGGAATCAGAGAGAGAGACAGTGATCACACTGGCTAATGGTACTAGCGGCCCAAAGAAGAGGCCACATGAAAAGGGGAAGAAAAGCATGCTGAGTGGGCCTAGCCCTAAGCAACAAATCACCCAGCCTGACGCAGGGAAACCACCGCAGCCTCATCGAGGTCTGAGGCCCCTTCTAAATGACATAAATAAGAAGTCAGATGCTTTTATCGAGAGCACACTCGAGAAGATGAGAAAAAGCTTAGCCTAAAACCAAACACATGAACCTCCTTCTATCTTGCCTCCTCTGTCGAGTAGGAAAAGAAATGACAGACAATGGGATGCAATGAGTTATCCACATACCCAATTCTTTTATTTTCTTTAAATTTACCACCTGTGCTCTTGATAAGAAAATGTATACGTACTCGCACTTGTATTTTTTTTCAGAAAAAATCCATCTCAAAGTCTATGATTTACAAGAATATTCCTTAAGGGGCTTGCCCACATATTTTCTTGTAGAGCAATGTTCACATTCGTTTGCCTTAAACCCACGTACCTTGAATATTCGATATGCACTACTCACCCACAGAGAAGCTGAATGGAGAATCATTCCAAGGAAGAGAATACAAAGAATCTACATTCTCTAATCCCATCACGAGTACCTCTACTCGGTTCTTTCCAGCCATCCAAGCTGCAGTAAGAGGCAAAAGAGTGAAGAAAACCAAAAGTGAGCCACCACAAGTAACCGCCCAAAAACCATCATGACAATTCCGAAGGAGCCATACCTTCCAGGCATACATTGCAAAGAAGGTAACTGTATCAGCAGACCAGACAAGAGCAAAAGATTTCCAGAAGAAGGGTATAGCAACATTGAGTAACGGGATGATCAGAAATAGATAGTTAAGAGCCTCTTTCTCTTTAACTGGGCAGTCTCGTGCTCGAAGAGAAGGAATAGCTGCCAGATATAAATATATTAAAAAAAAAAAAGGTGGCAAATGCAACTTGGAATTAAGTTGAAACGACTTACTGAACATCCAAATGGACCACATCCCCATCAACCTCCATATGTCAGGTTCGTTGGAGGGAAAGAGGAGGTTGAAAGAAAGAACCCCTCCCACCAACATTGATGCATACCCTTGAACCTCAAAAACCTTGTAAAGCGTAGTTCCAGGGACAGCTGGGTTTTTACTGGCGGTGGACGCCCTCGGGGCAAAGGTTGCTGCAGTCTTGTTAACTACCTGCTTGAATGTGACAAGTCATGAGCTTGAGGAACTTCTTCCTCTTCTTCTTCATTGCAGAATCATTATGTTGTGATCCCTTTTGGTTTCAACAACTTGTCGTTCAATTGATTTTTACTATGGACCAATCAATAGTTAAAAGTAACAGAGTGTATTGTTAACAAGTTCTCTGGATCTACGAGTTCAACCCTGAATGCTACTGAAAATTGGTACCCGAGTAGATGGTGGATAAAAATGGCACCTTTTTCAAGTCTTTACCGAGTGCAGAAGGCGAAGACGACGAGGAAGGGAAAGGAGATTCCGGTTTTTCGGTTCCAAGTCTAAGTTCCTCCTCGGCAGCCTCCGGAGCTTCCACTCCGTCAGCAGTGGCGCAAATTCGGAGACTTGCAGCACCGAGTCTTGTACGGCGAAGCCCATGGCTAAGATTGTAGCTGGGCGCAAGAGCAATCGACGAGAACCCACCGTGGTTGGACAGAGACGGAGAGATTAAGCACAACCTCATCATAACGACGAGCGATAAGGAACTGGATTGGACGGCTTTGATTTGGGGAGGGACTTGTTGATGAGATGACTACCGACTGTATTCAGCCGGTACAGTGCTAACCGAATTCCGGTACTATTATCAGTCGACATGTAAAGGTAATAAAGCCATCATTTTCAATTACATCAAATCAATTAGAAAGAAAAAGATCTGAATTTCTTTTCTTTGTACAGTTGTGTCTTCTGTACGAAGCTCTCTTACGTCGGCATTGGATTTGGTTTAGCGATTTCTCGGGTGTATGTATCTACGTGTATATGCTATGCTCGAAGGCGCTAAATATAAAATTATATTTGCCAATAAGATCTTTCTTTTGATTCCTTCTTCTTCTGAGTTAAATAGCTTTCTTTTGTTTTGCTTCTGGATTTAGATTTCCAGTTTCCAATTTCCAAATCTTCAATCCACCTTGCAGCTACCTTCTCGGGCAAAAATTTGAACTTGTTACAATTTGTGAGAATTGGAATTTTGATTTCTTCTTCCCCTCCGTGGGGGAACAGAAAACTTGGATTTTTAGTCGATTTCTGTTGGAATCCCAAGTCCGAGCTGGAGAGAGGATCTATTGGATTCGATGAGAATTTGGATATGGTGATTGTTAGGACGAGCTTCTCATGGCGAGTTTTCTGGTCGGCTTCTTGTTGCCTTCGCTACTTCTGGCAGGTAGGATTCTTTCCATCTTCTTACCTGCGTCCAAACACATCCCAAATGGTCGAACAATCGTTAGATTTTGTGTTCATATCGCTGAGGAACTCAAGTAAACAAGGAGGAGCGGAAAAACATAACTTTGCCCTTGCTACCCGATAATCTTTAAGTCTATTCCGCCTTTGCCTTCTCGAGACTTTGAGCTTTCACTGGTTTAGTCCTTGATGAGAAACTTAACACTTAAAACATTGTAATACCTCTAGGCTCTAGCTATAAGGTTCAATGTGCCAAGGATGCGAGCAATCACCCACCTTTTTGCATCAATTAAGACCTATCAAGTTTACTAATTTGAATGAACCTAGTGCTTTTATGTCAAAGTAATAGTCATATATGTAGGTAGATATGTCCACCACTCAGTGGCTTTTACTTTTTTTTCTTCTTCTTTTGTTATCGCTTCCTTCCTTTCACCTTTATTACCGCTTTGCATTTGAAGGGTGATATCATACATCTTACGTGTCGTGTCACAGCGTAAACATTTAACATCTCTCATAGACGCATGAGCGTTTCTTTTCCTAATGATTTTTCCCCTTCTGTCACAGCTGCACTTATTAACTGGAGTGTCATATCCTTTGTTGATTTGATAGCTTTTCTCCTCGTTCACTATATTGCTCCTGAAATTGGTAAGACTATTTTCTACTTTCCTTATATCCAACTCTATCCACGTTTCTTGTCTCTGATCTGATTTTGATTTGGGGGAAAGGTGTTTCCTCTGTAGACTGAAAATGTTTCATGTATTTTATGCCCTGATCAAATGCATCTACATTAGACTGGACAAAGAAGTTCTCCCGATCCCACTTTACATGGCTTTTATCGGTTATGGTTGATAGGCTGATGTTTGCTTTCTCAAACTTGCATCGTATCGTGCTTTCTTTTGCCAGGATACCGTTTTCAGAGGCGGCACTGGTTGTTATGGCCCATTTTCTTCTTTTCCTTTGGAGTACTTGTTGCACAAGTGATGTACCTTGTCATTTGGGCTGCTGTAGGTCAAGACTGGGATACATCAGATACTGGCTGGATGAGTATTGTTGGCTTTATGATGTAAGAGTTAGTCTCCGTCTTTAATTCGTCTTACGGCCTTATATTAATTGACTTCTTAGTTGATACTCTCTTGTGTTTGGTTTTGCAGAATAAGGTCCTGGAGAAACCCCACTGTTATCTATTTCTTGGCTTTACAACTACTAACATCGTTAGTTTCGTTAGCTGACATATACTGTAGTAGATTCGGCCTCGTTCGATGGCGGGACTCATGGTGGTCTCACTTTTCAGGAATTTTCGAACAGCTAGGTTTGTTATTAATGTAATTGGCCCGTACGATTTGTACATATAGTTACTGTGACTTTTTTCTAATTTTGTGTTCACCTGGTTAAGTAATGTCTATTTTAAGAAGAATAAGCGCTTCTATATGGTACCATTTTTTCTTTCAGTTTTGATGTCAACTTGGTTTGACACTGTCTCAATCGTTTATGACTCAGGAAGTCATCTTAGGGTTGCCTCCTGCTTGTTGTTACCAGCAGTTCAATTGGCAGTGGGAATTTGCAATCCGTCATGGGTTTCTTTGCCATTTTTTATTGGCAGCTGTGCTGGTCTTGTGGACTGGTCCTTGACAAGCAACGTTTCAGGACTTTTCAGGTGGATAAATTACTGATTAGTATGCTAAGTTAGCGCTCCCCAACCCTGCTTCTCTGAACTGCAGTCGTTCTATTGTGTATTGTTAAGGTGGTGGAGAGTTCTTTATATCTACGCAGGATTCAATATTGTCCTGCTTTACCTCTATCAACTACCAATAAACTTTTCCGAGATGATTCGATGGATAGCAAGCTTTATAGGTCTGTTCAGAATCTCTGCGGAGACAGAAGGCCCTGATATATGTTCTGGTCTTTTCCTTTTGCTGTTCTATATCATGGTATGTCTTTTTTCCTTTTAGGATTAGTATTGCTTACTCTCGCACAAGTGTCGAAACTGATAATTACATATGTTTTTTCAGTAAAAAACTTCTATTACTCAACCAGATAATTGATGAACTGATTCTCAACAACTGTTAACAACTAGTGTAGTTTTTCCTTCTTGTTAATTGGCATATCCGTCTTGATCTCTTAACGAGATACCACGCTATTATATCACTATATCTGCAACAGTTTGACATGCCTGTCTTTCTGCAATTGCAGCTATCCTACGTAAGGTCAGACCTCGAGGATATGGACTTTATAATGTCCACGAGCGAAAATAACTTGGCAGAGCGTCTTCTTCCTCCAAAATATTCATTTTTTATTCGAGAATCGAGGTATCCTGCATATACTCTTGGTCTGTCTCTTCATACTAGGAGCTGTTGTGGTGTTTGACACAGTATCGCAGCGAAATTGTAATTTGTCTGTCAAAAAATTTGTCACTTTATTGATTAGTTTATGACTCTGAAGCGAAAATGAAAAGCTTGGTTGAATATGCTCACATGATTTGATTCGTTTTATGGTCGTAGACTGGTAGATACTCTCCTGTCTTCCGTTCATAGAACTATAATCCATGGCTATGGGTTAATGAAAGAGTCATGTAATTTTCTGGTGATCTCTAGGCTCTGTAAGAGGAGGTTTTAGTTGAAAAATGAGAAGTTGGTATAGAACGCTAGTGTATTTAGTGGGACAAGTTTGATTTATGATAAAAGGCCTCTGAAAGGCTGAAACCCTTTGGTTTTCGGTGTTACAAAATTTTGTGATTGGTTTTTTTGCTAGCATAAACTATTAGGGTTGGGTAAAAAGTATTACTCTCTTACAGAGTACAGCTAAATCACACATTCTAATGGATGTTCTCTTGGCTGGGCTTTACTATATTAGTCATGTAGATGTATGATAGTTACGCTCAGCCTAATGTGTAAGTTTCTTCCAAATTTTCAGGGCCGGTGTAAGGCACACCAATGTTTTACTGAGGGGAGCTGTGTTTAAGACTTTCAGTATCAATTTCTTCACATATGGCTTTCCGGTATATATTCTTACGCCTGGTATTGAAGTATATGTGTAAGCTCAAGCAACATGTTGTGTCCAGAAACTCACACTCTTTCTTTATTTTGTTTTTTGCTTCTATGATTGCCAGGTCTCTCTGTTTGCTCTTTCGTTTTGGAGTTTTCATTTTGCGAGCTTGTGTGCTTTTGGCCTCCTTGCATATGTTTGTTACATTATCTATGCCTTCCCGTCGTTGTTCCGCTTGCACAGATTAAATGGCCTTCTTCTTGTATTTATACTCTTATGGGCTATCAGTACGTACATATTCAACGTGGCTTTTTCTTTTCTGAACACTAAGGTTGGAAAGGTAATATATTCGCTATGTGCAAACTTCAAGTACTTTGAAAGAACACTAAGGTTGGAAGGGTGATATCTTCGCTATGTGTCGTAAATATGCAGGACATGAAAATTTGGGAGATGGTGGGGCTTTGGCATTACACTATACCTGGATTCTTTTTACTTGCACAATTTGGTTTGGGGATCTTGGTTGCGTTGGGTAATCTTGTGAACAACTCTGTTTTTCTCTACCTCTCTGAAGAGAGCTCCAGATCTTCCAATGACAGATCTTATGCTGAAGGTAATGGCCTCACATATGCTTCGGAAAAGCAAGTTATCTGTTGTTTTCCAACTTCCAGGCTTGTCAGGACCTGTAAAATTGAGTAAAAAGGGGGTTTACTTGTTTATCGCGATTAATCTATCATCTTTTCTGCATCATGTGACCTGAAAACATCCGAAACATTTTAAGAGCTACCGCTCTATCCATATGTTTTGAAGAAATTTTGCTATATAATAATCATTGAAAATATTTATCTATTGTGTGATTTGAAGGTGAAAAAGCGTAAGAGTGTTATTTTCTTTAAAAAAGGCTTTGTTTATTTCGTGCTTATTTAGGTAGCAATTCCAATCTTCTGCTTTTCATTCAATTTGAGAACTGCTCTTAACGGCTAAAATTTCCTCAATCACAGCTGATGAAGAAACAAAGGTGTTGGTTGTCGCCACCATTGCTTGGGGATTGCGGAAATGTTCACGGGCTATTATGCTTGCTCTGATTTTCCTCATTGCCATGAAACCTGGGTTTTTCCATGCAGTGTATGGTATGTTTTGTCCCCTTCATATTGCTTTTATAATAAGGATTCATAAATTTGGGTGTTTCCTGATGGACTTATCTTTCAGTGATATTCTTCCTTATGTATCTGTTGAGCCACAACATCAACAGAAAGATACGCAAGTCCTTGATTCTTCTATGCGAAGTTCATTTTGCACTTCTCTACATTCTTGAGATCGACCTCGTGTCGAACTCCTTAAAGCGGGAAGGCTCTGTGAGCAGAGAAATTCTGTTTCAGTTAGGTACGCTTTTCTTTCTGTATTTTCCAAGTTATATGCTAAATTCACATATCATTAGTTTCCTTTCGTAGTTAGCTGCTAGGTGATCTTAGATTAAAGAGAAACATGGATTAAGGAAGAGTTCTTACTGATAACTATGTGTATAAATCTTTGCAGGTCTCCTTAGGTCTGAAAGCTCTTGGGACTTCTTGGAGATAGCCTTGCTTGCTTGCTTCTGTGCTATCCATAATCATGGTTTTGAAGTGCTATTTTCCTTCTCAGCAATTGTACGACATACACCAAGCCCCCCAATTGGATTTAGCATATTGAAAGCTGGTCTCAACAAATCAGTTCTCTTGTCCGTCTACTCATCTCCATCTTCAAGTTATAGCCAGGATAATACTACTTATGGTATAAAAGTTCCTACTCGTCTTTTTTAATGTGAACATTTGATGAGGGACATATTCACCTTAGTTTGTACTTCAACTGCTGATTCTTGCTTCCAATTGTCAGCTACGTTTGCTTGCATTCTGCATGCACGGCAGTCAGATTTCCTTGACATACCATTAATCACACATATCAGCCTTTAATTTCCCGGTTTTCATGTTTTCTAGCAATGTGAAATCATATCTTCTTTTTCATGTAGTGAACCCAGTAGTAGGTTTCAACTTCAAGGAATAGTTGCCAATTTACTGACTCATGCTGTAAAATTTCTTATCTTACTGTCTTCATTTAAGTGCATGTATCTACCTAACAAGATAAAATTTAGTTTCTGTTGCCATTATTTTTACATGGTCGCTCTAGGAGTAGCATTTCATGTCTGTAAAATCTAAAAGTTGCACATTCTGTGATCTCCGTCAGAATCTTCTAATTATTCGTTGTTGTTCATAATAACTGTTTTGTATCTACTTTCTTTTTATATGCTTACGAAACACTGTTTTTCTCTTTACAGAGAGACATATTGCTTCATTTCTGAGTGCGATTGGGCAAAAGTTTCTGTCTATGTACCGATCATGTGGAACATACATCGCTTTCATCACTATTCTCATAAGTGTATTCCTGGTGAAACCCAATTATGTATCGTTTGGGTACATTTTCCTTCTCTTGCTCTGGATTACTGGAAGACAACTGTTTGAGGAAACTAAGAGACCCTTGTGGTTCCCTTTAAAAGCATATGCAGTTATGGTGTTTATGTTTATCTACTGCTTAAGTAGCTTTGTCAGCTTGCAGCTTTGGTTATCTGGATTTATTGATCTCTACTTTTATTTGGGTTACGACTCCAAAGCACCATTGCTGCATAATGTATGGGAATCTCTCGCTGTGTTGATCGTGATGCAACTTTACAGCTATGAAAGGAGGCAGAGCGGACACTATATTCCAGGTCAATCTAGGTTGCTTCATCCTGGAGTTTTTGGTTTTCTTGAGAGATTTTTGGTATGGCATGGTCAGAAGATCTTGTTCGCGGCATTGTTTTATGCATCATTGTCTCCAATCAGTGTATTTGGATTTGTATATCTCCTTGGTCTTGTCATCTGCACAAGCTTACCAAAGTCTTCCTCAGTACCATCCAAATCATTTTTGATTTATACTGGATTTCTCGTGTCTGCGGAGTATCTTTTCCAACTGTGGGGCATGCAAGCTCAGATGTTCCCTGGGCAAAAATATGCTGAGTTGTCTTTCTACTTGGGCCTTCGAGTGTATGAACCTGGATTTTGGGGTATAGAATCAGGTCTACGAGGCAAAGTGCTGGTTGTTGCTGCCTGCACTCTGCAATACAATGTATTTCGTTGGCTAGAAAGGGCACCTGGTTTAACTATTATCAAAGGAAAATACGAAGAGCCTTGTCCCCTATTTGTCTCTGCCGAAGACACTACTGCAAGTGTTTCCAGTTCTAATGGTGAAAACCCATCTTCCACAGATCATGCTTCTATACCAGTGAAACATGGCGAGGCTACTAATAACTCATGGCCTTTCTTCTCTCCCCGTCATAATCAGGCAACTGGTTTTTTGCATCCTAAGACTGGAGGCTCTGAAAGTGGCAGCAGTAGGAAATTTTCATTTGGTCACTTCTGGGGAAGCATCAAAGAGAGTCACAGGTGGAACAGGAGGAGGATTCTGGCATTGAAGAAGGAGAGGTTTGAAACGCAGAAGAATCTGTTGAAAATTTATTTGAAGTTTTGGATTGAGAATATGTTTAACCTCTATGGCCTTGAGATAAACATGATCGCGCTGCTTCTGGCAAGTTTTGCTTTGTTGAATGCCATCTCCTTGGTATATATTGCGCTGCTTGCTGCATGTGTCCTCTTGAGAAGACGCCTAATTCAGAAACTATGGCCTGTCGTTGTTTTTATGTTTGCATCAATTCTCGCAATCGAGTACGTTGCCACGTGGAATAACTTATTGCCTTCAGATCAGGCTCCTAGTGAAACTAGTGTGCATTGCCATGACTGCTGGAGTATTGCAGCTCTCAACTTTAAATTTTGTCGGGACTGTTGGCTTGGTAAGACCATTTAAACTTTCTGAAGCACTTGGTGTTCTTTATGCATTAATTCCTTACGAATTAGGTTCTATATGGAGATACTTTTCTATTTGTTTTTGCAGGAGTGAGAGTTGACGATCCGCGGACGCTTATTAGCTATTTCGTGGTGTTCATGCTTGCCTGTTTCAAACTTCGGTCTGATCACATATCCAGCTTCTCAGAGTCATCGACATATCATCAGATGAAGTCTCAAAGAAAGAACTCGTTTGTCTGGAGAGATCTCTCCTTCGAAACAAAGAGCATGTGGACCGTGCTTGATTACCTAAGGCTTTATTGTTACGTCCATCTGCTGGATGTTGTGCTTATTCTGATTTTAATCACAGGAACTCTCGAGTATGACATTCTACACCTGGGTTATCTTGCATTCGCTCTTGTTTTTGCTCGGATGCGACTTGAAATACTGAAGAAGAAGAACAAAATATTCAGGTTCTTGCGGGTGTACAATTTTGTTCTCATCATCTTTTCTCTCGCATATCAGTCTCCCTTCGTTGGAAACTTCAATGATGGAAAGTGTGAAACGGTTGATTATATTTACGAGGTGATTGGATTTTACAAGTATGACTATGGGTTTCGAATCACTGCAAGATCTGCTCTCGTTGAGATCATCATATTTATGCTAGTATCTCTCCAGTCCTACATGTTTTCCTCCCAGGAGTTTGATTATGTCTCGCGGTATCTTGAAGCGGAGCAAATTGGTGCTATTGTGCGGGAGCAAGAGAAGAAAGCAGCGCGGAAGACCGAACAATTGCAACAGATTCGTGAGGCTGAAGAAAAGAAACGGCAGCGGAATTTGCAGGTGGAAAAGATTAAATCTGAAATGCTGAACCTGCGAGTACAGCTTCACAGAATGAATTCTGATTCTAATTTTGGACTTGCTTCTCCGCGCACTGAAGGTCTAAGAAGGAGGAGTCCGTATCTAATTCCAGATAGTGGTGCAGCTAGTCCTGAGATTGACGGAGTGGTCCATAGGAAAGAAGGCCAGCCTATTGACGAGGATCCACCGTATCCTTTTGAAGCTCATGAGCTTCCTATGAGTACTGCTCCAGAAGCACCAGATTCTCTAGAGTGTTCATTTGGAGAATCTCCTTGTGAGATCACTGAAGTTCAACAGGATCTTGATGTCATGTCTATGGAACGTGAAAGAAAGGAAAAGTCAGAGGGAAAAGATAATCCGTTGATTTCTGCGGTGCAACTCATCGGTGATGGGGTTTCCCAGGTACAATTTATTGGAAATCAGGCAGTAAATAACCTAGTAAATTTCTTAAACATCTCGCCGGAAAATTCAGATACAAATGAGCAGTCCTCTGTTGATGATGAGGTGTATGATGAGATGGAAAGTCAGAAAAGAATACACAAACCTTTTGAACGGTCAACATCTCTACAATCTGACAGGAGTAGCGATGGCACTAGCTTTCAGATAGGAAGGATCCTTCGTCATATATGGTCTAGGATGCAGTCCAACAATGATATTGTTTGCTATTGCTGCTTCATTATTGCGTTTCTGTGGAACTTCAGTCTTCTGTCCATGGTCTATCTAGCAGCGCTGTTCCTATATGCCCTCTGCGTTCACACAGGCCCTACTCACATCTTCTGGGTCATCATGCTAATGTACACAGAAATCTATATTCTCCTCCAGTATTTATACCAGATTATAATCCAGCACTGTGGGCTGAGTATTGACGCACCTCTTCTTCATGAACTGGGATTTCCAACGCAAAGAATTAAATCATCGTTTGTTGTCAGCTCGTTGCCTCTCTTCCTTATCTACATATTCACTCTCATACAGAGTGCTATAACAGTGAAAGATGGTGATTGGGTTCCTTCTGCTGATTTTACTTCGCGCCGGAATGCCCGTGGGAGCCAGAAGGACCTTACAAGAATTAGCTGGAGCCAGAGAATCTTGGATGTGTACAAGAAGCTGAGAGATAGTGCGAAATTGGTGATGAGAAGCATCTGTCGGTACTGGATCTCTCTGACACGTGGAGCAGAATCCCCTCCTTACTTTGTTCAGGTGACAATGGATGTTCACATGTGGCCTGAGGATGGAATTCAGCCTGAAAGAGTTGAGTGCAGAATGAATCAGTTGCTTAGGCTTGTTCATAATGAGAGATGCGAGAAGGGAAACCCTGATCTTTGTCCTTACTCAAGCAGGGTCCACGTACAAAGTATAGAGAGAAGTACAGAGACACCAAACGAGGCCCTGGTTGTTCTCGAGGTTGAGTATGCTTCTCCCACGAATGGGTGTTCTTCAGCAGAATGGTACAAATCACTTACCCCAGCCTCGGATGTGGCGAAAGAAATTCGCAAAGCTCAGCACAGTGGACTTGTTGAAGGAATTGGGTTTCCGTATCCCATTCTCTCTGTGATTGGCGGGGGAAAGAGAGAAACAGACCTCTATGCCTACATATTTGGTGCTGATTTGATGGTCTTCTTTCTGGTTGCCATTTTCTACCAATCAGTCATTAAAAATAAAAGCGAGTTTATCGATGTATATCAGCTAGAGGACCAGTTCCCATTTAACTATGTCATTATTCTAATGGTAATCCATTTCGACGGTTCCCGTTTATCTGTTTTTCGCATGTCAGTGCCCTAACCCGATGAAACGCTTTTGTGGCAGGTTATCTTCTTCCTGATTGTTGTTGATCGCGTCATCTATCTTTGCTCATTTGCAACTGGAAAAGTGGTATACTACCTCTTCAGTCTTATTCTCTTCACATATGCAGTGACAGAGTATGCTTGGAGCATATATCCTACCCAGCAACACGCTGCTGGCTTGGCACTCAGATTCATATTTCTTGCCAAAGCAATGTCACTAGCTCTCCAGGCCATACAAATCCGCTATGGACTACCTCATAAGAGCACCTTATATAGGCAGTTTTTAACAAGTGAAGTTTCACGGATCAATTACTATGGCTACAGGCTTTACCGTGCTCTTCCTTTCCTGTATGAACTGAGATGTGTACTTGACTGGTCCTGCACAGCCACATCACTGACAATGTATGACTGGCTCAAGGTAAGTGGTTTCATCCCCTGCTGATATCTAGAACGAACCCTCGTTACGATCATGGATCGTTCATGTTTAGCCTGAACATACTGCCACGGACTAAAGCTCTCTTCTTTTGCAGTTGGAAGATGTAAATGCGAGTTTGTACCTTGTCAAATGCGATACGGTTTTAAATCGAGCCACACACAAACATGGGGAGAGGCAAACAAAAATGACTAAATGCTGCAACGGAATATGTCTGTTCTTCATCTTGTTATGCGTTATCTGGGCTCCCATGCTGGTAAAATATTTCTCCTTACAACGCATAAGTTTTCTAAAAAAAAAAAAAACCCAATCATTTGGAACCTGAATTCTCAATACGTTCTTTGGATGAAAAGTACTCCTGACGCATATAAATAAGACACCAGCAACTGTCTCTGATGTCTTACAAGTAGGATATTTTATTGGTGAGTCATTTGTTTGTTGGTAACGGCTACCTCCTTGCAGATGTATAGCAGTGGTAACCCAACAAACATTGCCAACCCGATAAAAGATGCGAGCGTCCAGATTGATATTAAAACAGTTGGTGGAAAGCTTACTTTGTACCAAACAACCCTGTGCGAGAGAATCTCAGGGGATAACATTGATCTCGGACTAGATCTCGGGTCCCAAAGCTTCTTGCCAATGTACAACAAAAATGACATCCAGCTGATATGCTGCCAAGCTGATGCAAGCGTTTTATGGCTTGTCCCTGACACAGTTGTGACCAGATTCATTCAATCCCTCGACTGGGACACAGATATGGACATCACCTTTTCTTGGGTTCTTAACAGAGACCGACCCAAAGGCAAGGAGACTGTCAAGTATGAAAGAAGTGTGGACCCTCAGGACCTTCCAAAACGCTCTGATGTGCAAATGGTTCTCAACGGCTCAATGGATGGATTTAGAGTGTATAACTTGTACCCAAAGTTTTTCCGTGTTACTGGCTCTGGTGATGTCAGGTCTTTCGAGGACCAGGTAAAGCTTTTTGGCACAAGAAGTTATGAGTTGTTTTTCCAGACAGTGTTTCCTGTTTTGACCTATACGAGCCTGAAAATATTGTTAACATTTTTGTTGGTACACAGAAGGATGAAGTGAGTGCAGACATACTCATGAACCATGCAGATTCCAAGTGGTGGTGGTCATTCCATAATCTTAACGCGTCTGGAAATATCAGCGCGTGCGAGGGTATGGATGGACCAGTTGCTATCATAATGTCTGAAGAAACACCCCCACGTAAGTTAGCTCTTGCTTGCTCTCTCGAGACCTATCAATGTCTTATTAACATTTAACAAGTACTGGAATAATAATAATAATAATAATAATGCAGAGGGGTTTCTTGGGGACACGCTCAGCAAATTCAGTATATGGGGGCTCTATATAACATTTGTACTAGCAGTGGGGCGTTTCATCAGGCTTCAATGCTCTGACCTGCGTATGAGAATAGCTTACGAGAACCTCCCTTCGTGTGACAGGTAACAACCGCAGTTCCAAAATGCAACCTATGCGAGTTTTGCTTCTTTTTTTCTATTCATAATGCTCTGTATTTATATGTTGTTGAATGTAGATTAATAGCAATATGTGAGGACTTATACGCGGCGAGAGCAGAGGGCGAACTTGGAGTAGAAGAAGTTCTCTACTGGACGCTTGTGAAGATCTATAGATCCCCACACATGCTCCTTGAGTATACAAAGCTAGACTATGATGCTTAGATCCAACCGTTGTCTCTCCACTTTGTTGTACATTTTATTATTATATAGGCGACAATTCTGATTTCTGAGGTTCTTTTTAAAAGAAATAATCTTATGTTTTAGTTAATCTTTGTATGTTTATATAACAGGGGTGATTCATGTAGTTATGACATAATGAGGAGATAAAGAAAACGTCATTCTTTTCTTAACTAGATACACTAAAGATATAGTCAGAGTCATAGAGATGATGGGCTCAAAAAGTATATTCCAAAATCGCATGTCCAACCTAAACAAACCCCCCCCCCCCCCTAAAAAACTAAAGCAGCTAGAGCCTAGAGATACCTGAGCATTCCGAGAACAACTTCGACGATTGGCATCTATGAAGGCTTGCGAGTCCTCAGTTTCTTTCCAGTAGGGAGTTATGAGGTAGGCATCTATTTTCGAGTAGTCCTTTCTGAGAAGCTCCTCTTGAACCCTTTTGGTGTCCTCGGCAAGGCAGGCTAGCTTGTCGATGACCCATGTTCTGGTTGAATCATATTCCAGGTCTAGAGCATCTCGACAGGAGTGACACAGGACATATGTTCTTTCCTCTCGCACACAAACGAGTCCTCTTGTGATTTCCTCATACTTGAGCACATTTCACACTGTGCAGCATAGATATCGATGGACGTCCCTGGAGTAACGGCTTTTTCTGCACAAATACAGAATATGGAATCTACGTTAAAAGAAGATTCTTTAGTCACGTGGAACACAAAGAATCAGAAAAGAACCATACTAGAAGAAGAAAAGGAAATTTGAAGTAGGTCGATCACACAGCTCCGTTCAGTCTTTAGCAAGAGGAGAAAACGTGGCTATAGAAGACAGAGTAGGGCGGGAAACGTAACGATCCACTGAAATCCAAAGTAGGGCGGGAAAAAAAAGACAATAATTCAAACAGCGAAAAGGATAAACGATAAGAAAGTGTGCATGACTCGGGAGAAAAGCGAGTCAAAGAATAAAAAAATGTGTATTGGTTCGCTGATTTCTCGGTCTGGCTCGTCCATCACACATTCACACTTGGCAGCTATGTAGTATTCGATTCGCAAAACCAGAGTTTTGTTGCTTCCGACAAGGAAAACATAAGAGCATGTTCAAAGGAGAACCACATTAAAGATTCTTAGTTAATATTTAACTATAAAACTAAGGTTAAGAACCTTTGTTAAGATATATAATCAAAGCTTCTCCTTGTAACCTCGCGTGACAGACCACTCTACGCTTGACACGTTACTGGATATTCTCCTTCGTGTTTTCGTTCGTATGGGCCAAAAACAAGCTAGGGCCCATTACTTTTTCTCTTGCACCAAAAAGAAAGGAGGAAAACGACGACGGTGTAGTGCCGTTTGTGGGAAGATGGAAACAGCACACAGATTACAGATCTCTCTCTCTCTCTGGACTCCAGCTAAGAAGAGATTAGACTTTAATCGTCATTCCCTTTTTTATATACAAAACAAACAATCAAACACTTGACCTAACTCTCAACGCTCTCTATTCCATTCTTGTTCTTTTCTTTTTCTTCTTTTCTCCGCAATCAATCAATCAATCTTCATATTTTTATTCCACAATAACGCCATGCTTGCTTGCTTGCTTGCTGGTATCAATTCCTTAATAAAAAATAATAATCATATTCTCTGCTAGGAAGGGATCTTAAATGAGAGAGAGAGAGTAATTTGTGAAATTAATACAAAACGGTATGTCAAATGGACCGGGCCCACGGCTACTGTACGAAGCAGCAGCATGGAAATTAAATTAATTGAGGAAAAGCTCACAAAGCAACCTGCCGCATAGATAGAATATTAATTCTTGGGAGTTGTTAGCTTTCTTTTCGTTTACTGACTCTTTCTTCTTGGACGCTTCTTAATATTAGGGGTGGACTGGGTGGACTTTCGGGAATTCGGGACAGGATTTGTCGTGAACGGGACTGGAACGGAAATTTCGGGAACACAAAAACTCATCCTATTTATATCCCATTTAACATTCGTGACGGGAACGGGATAGGACGGGAACGGGATGAGAACAGGAATTCTTATTTAAAAAAACTTATAATTTAAATATATTTATTGTATTCCTTTTATTTATTATCACAACATATATGTTTTAAACTTTAAATTATGAAAAATACATTAAAAAATATTTCATATAACTTAAAAGTTTGAAATTTTGGTGATTGTATTCTTGTTCAACTTTATAATTAGGCTTAACTTCTAAACAATTAAAAAAAAACTTTTGTAATATATTATAATATATTTATATATTATTATATAGATAAGATATGATTTTATTTTACATAACATATGCATAGAATATATATAAACTACATATTTATATTTATCTTAAATGGGATTTCAGGAATTACGGGAATTCCCGTTCCCGTCCCATCCAGTTCTCGATTGAGAATTGAAAACTTATTATGTATGGGAATACGGAATATATATGGGACGAGAATTCGGGATCGGGTACGGGATGAGACGGGACGGGTTGGAACGGAGAATTATGTCCACCCCTATTTCTTATATCCATAATTGCTTTCTTTTTTAGTCTAAATTACTGAGGAAAAAGAAAAATACATAGAAAAACAATTAAAAAAAAAAGAAAAAAAGTCTGAAATCAAATGATTGGCGTTTATGAAACACACGCATAAACATAAACATAAATAGGAGGAGAAAGGAGATGGTACATTAAATAGAAGACGATCGATGGTCAGTTGATGATTTCACACGTAAGCTAGAGACCAATTTCCAAGAACCTCCTTGCTCTTTCACCAACTTCAGATTTCTTTTTCTTTTTTTGTTCCAAGAAGCTTAAATGCTGCCATCGCCGATTTTCTAGATGATGTTGAACCTCATTGCTTTCCTCCGCCGCCGTCTCCGCCTTCCCCGGAAGTCCAGAATCTCCGTCCGCTCCGGAGATGAGCCGACGACTCCAAGCTCCAACGGGTTTTCTTCCTCGGCAGCCGCCATTCATCCGAACCCGGAGAGAGCCATCAGAGTGGCCAGTTTCAACGCCGCTATGTTCTCCATGGCCCCCGCCGTCCCCAACAGAGAATCCACGGGCTTGCCACTCCGGTCCAAGTCAACCGCTGACCGTCCCAGGAGCATACTGAAGCAGTCTCCGCTTCACCCCATCAACACCAAACAAGGGAGGTTCGCCAAGTCCAGGCTAAGGGTCTCCATCAATCTCCCCGACAACGAGATTACCCGCCAGCTCAGTTTCCGGGAGGATCCACATCACTCGCCTCTCTCTTTCTCCCGCGATCTCGTCTCCACTAGAACCGTCCTTGAAGTGCTCAGGGAGCTTGACGCAGACGTCCTTGCTCTCCAGGACGTCAAGGCCGACGAGGCTGACCAAATGCGACCGCTCTCCGATCTGGCGGCGGCCCTCGGCATGAATTACGTCTTCGCCGAGAGCTGGGCCCCTGAGTACGGCAACGCCGTTCTCTCCAAGTGGCCCATCAAAAACTCCCATGTCCAGAAGATCTTTGACCACACTGATTTCAGGTTAGTCCGCTGATTATTCAACTCTAAACTACTCTTTTTTTTTTTAGAGTAAGAATCTGTGGCTTTTTTATTATTACTATGATCTGGTGCAATGATTCCTCCTATTCGTTGTACTAAAAAGTTAAAAATTTTGTGCGGTGACTTTGTACCAATAAGAACCTAGTCATGGTCTTCTCGTGAGGGGTATCAATGTGTCTATGTATCCATACAGACATGTATATACAAAATGCACACTTGAGTTTTTCTCTGAAAGGAACTCACCTAAAAACAGCTGTTTATTCTCAAGGACAGCTTCAAAAGTCAATTTGCTTTTGTCTGAATATATATATATATATATATACTCACTGAATTCTTGTGAAAAACATCACAATAAATAAAGAATCCTTTCTTATTTAAATATCAAAATGGTGGCAGACATCGAAAAAGTTGGTGGTACGATACTATTATTATTGTTTTGGGTAGGATTTTATTGGTCTATTGATGAAAGCAAAGTGAAAAAAGATACGTACGTAGTCTGTATTCGATTTTGTTCTCCTCTTTGACTCTCGATCGGATAGGTGGTTTATGTTGGAAATATTTGTTTGATCGTTACTAATTAGGGTTGTATTTTTATTGATAGGAATGTCCTGAAGGCGACGATAGATGTTCCGGGGAGCGGGGAACTGGAGTTTCACTGCACTCATCTCGATCACTTGGACGAGAATTGGAGAATGAAGCAAGTGGGTGCAATTATCCAATCTACCAACGTACCGCACATACTCGCTGGCGCTCTCAATTCCCTGGACGAATCCGATTACTCTCCCGAGAGATGGACCGACATCGTCAAGGTATCAAGCAAATTAAAATATCTCTGTGCAAGTAATCATCAATCTAGCTAGTAACTATATATATAACGTCCGCTGCTATACTTAGTATTACGAAGAGATGGGTAAGCCAATACCAAAAGCCCAAGTGATGAGGTTCTTAAAGAGCAAAGAATACACGGACGCTAAGGACTTTGCTGGAGAATGCGAGTCTGTGGTAGTAGTCGCCAAGGGCCAGAGTAAGCACGTACACTACTTTTATGTCAAACGCTAGCTAGCCTTTGCTGAAGAAACGTCGTGTATATGACACGCAGGTGTACAAGGGACATGCAAGTACGGGACACGCGTGGACTACATACTGGCTTCCTCGGATTCTCCCTACCAGTTCGTGCCGGGGTCATACTCGGTCTTGTCCTCCAAAGGAACTTCGGATCATCACATAGTGAAGGTCGATCTTGTAAAGGCCAGGGCTATCAACGTCGACGAGCAGCTACCAAGAAGACAGACGCAGCAGAGAGTTGCAACGACTATATATAATAATTCATCTCTCACAAAGGCCTCGTGGAGGACGCATTACTACAAAGCGTGAACATTAATCTATATATACGTACGTAGTAGACATAGATTACAAAAATGTTACAGATTTTTTGGACTGTTAATTAATTGACATCATTTGAGATGTGTGTATAAACGTGGACGTCGCTGTGTTGTGTGCGTTTAATTTTAACCATTAATTCTTATATTCTTTCCCATAAACTTACTTGCCGATTTTTTTTTGTCTGTTTGACTGTTAAGACATCGTGGCTTGTTCAACCCCAAACGTATAACTAATTAATAGTTAAGACATTGTGGCTTGTTTAACACGTATAACTAATTGATAGTTTATGAGTAAGAACACATTCATTTGTCTTTCTAGTTTCTCAAATTGAGATCAGCTTTTCTTGCGAAGGTTAATTAGTTATTTTTTTTCTTAACAATGGACGGAAAGGAAAGTAAAACAAATGGTTCAAGTTGGGTAAGTTTTGACTTTGAAGCTAAAGTCCTTACTCCTTAGCAATAACTATGACTCGAGTTTCTAAACCACCTCGAGCTAAGAGCATGTTCAATGGGAGAGATCCTATTGGGTCTCTTATATAATATTTAAGTACTAAATTTTTGTTAAGAGACTTTGTTAAAGTATTTTTGTTTTTTTTGCTCCAATGGTAAAACACCATCAGGGATTCTAAAAAAAAAGTTGTGAAACTCATCACTCTGTTCGGAAAAGCAAAGAAAGAGGAATCACCAGAATGTTGGCATTGCCAATACTATTCAGTGGGTGATTAATGTTCGTTCCTCCCATCGACCTGGCCAAAACAATCTGCTTAACTCCTGCAGCAAAAAAAAAAATAAACTCTTGCAACCTTAGCTGTTTTAACAATGCGAGACGATCATCAATTCATCAGCATTTTTGGCTGTAAACACACATTCAAAAAATAAAAACTCAAAGAGATGAATACAAACCAGCATCTATCTGATTCTTCTGACCAATCCAATGAACCTGCAAAAAAAGAAAGATAAAAGGATCAAAACCAAACGAGAATGAAGAAATCCACAAAGAACACAGTCGTTGTTCTAACCTGTTTTGGATAAGCTCTTTCTTCAAAGTAGAACTCAGGTCTCCCTCCTTCGCTAGGATCAAAACCAGGTTTCATTTGCGGTACAGCGCTCGTGAGAATGACCAAAACATCAATTCCTTGGACAGCAGGAGCAATGGCTTCAGGATCTCTGATGTCTCCGATGAACACTTCATCCTCTCCGCCGATCTTCTCCTCGCTATCTTTCGTCCTCGCTAAATCAATTCAAGCGACATAGCAATCATGAGGAATTAATCCAAAATCAAGTGAATGTTATGTACAACATGTATGGCTAACATTGAAATTACAGTCCAGCAAGATTCAGGCATGAATCACGTCAGTTTGAGAGTCTTGTAACAGCTCATTCAGATTAGTCATTGATAAACATATTAATGTAAGGTCAATGAGAATCAAGTACGAAAAACAGGACAACTTTTAGTGGCCTATATTATTCAGGTAACAGAACTTAGTAAAGACACATCAAGTACGAAAAATCTAACTCACAGCTACAGCTTGACCCTCAAAAATGGCTGTTGTCTCGCCTTTTTCCACATGAATCAGAGCCTTTGCGGAGTGATGGCAGAATTTAGTACAATAGAGTTTTGCTGAACATGGAAACATAGATAATACTTGATCAGCAATAAACCAAAGTCGACGCAATGTTGACTGAAATTTGGGATAACAAATGCTTTTAGTAAATACATAATTGTAAAAGACAAGGAAAGAATCATAAGATGTAAACCTGAACCGTGGAGAAAAACCACTGCTTATGCTCTTAGTCAAATTATGAATAGGGAATGCTTCGTTAGCATCATCTCTGGAACACAAGTAAAGACAAACTCTATCAACTACTTTTCAGAAATAAGGAATGATTAAGTTGTCTTCTAGTGAGTTATAGAGGCGAAACACTCACTTTGGTTCATCCGATCCCGATGAAACGTCTGCGAGTCTAATTGTGTATATGTCACATGGTCTGTTGAAGCAGTACTTCATACCAAACTTTCTTTTATCTCCTACCCATCCGGCAAAAACTAAATACTGAGCTGAGCCTTTACTGTTTGGACTCCAAACAACCTGTGCAACACTTATCGATCTTGGAACTCCTTTAATATGCTCGACCTCTCCACTGCTAGCAGAAAAAGAGGACAACAATCAGAAAATGTAAAGAGTACTTGCTCTTTTCTTATGGAGAGATTGATGAAACGTGTCAACATTGATAACAAACAGCGCAGGAGAAGCCACATAAAGCAAGCCTCTTGACTCGCTCCTGAATTGGATTCTACAAATGAACTGAATTGGGAATTGGAATCACCTCTTGACTCGCTCCTGAATTGGATTCTACAAATGAACTGAATCGGAATTGGAATCAAACCTCATAATCAGAATATAAAATTCCCGCCACATAAAGTTTATGTAATCGAAATTGAAAAAAAAACTCAAGAGGATTAAGAACAAAAAACTCACGAACAAGAGGAGAATTGAACAGAGATTCGACAATGGCGAGAGAGAGAAAAAATTCATCGAAGAAAATCTTCCGTTGTGACACGTGCCTCTCAAGAGACGTCTCCTATTTCCCTTAATTAGGAGACGTATCTTCACCTATTATCTATTTTTCATTTATTTTAATTATCTTTTCCCTTAAGAGATTGTCTTAAGAGACGGCGTTAATCATGCTCTAAATAACTTAATTCCCAATCCCAAGCTATGATTCTAAATTTCTTTTCTAGCCTACTTAACGGGACCATGTTCTACTTAGCGAGTTTAATAATTATGCATCATCCAGTTCACGTGAATATATCTTAATGATCTGAAAATTATCTAAGTCGGATAAGGTAAACTTGGTAAATCGAACGTCGTTCTTTACAGTTGAAAGAAGGTTTAGGGCATCCATTTTATAGGAACATCGAGATTTTATATAAAAAGTAATATATATGTATTGATTCTAAAGGTATGAATAAACTTTGGAGTTTTTGTTTGATTTTAAAAAACTAGCAGCCGCAAGTAGTGATACTTTGGGGTATCATGTTTGAAGTTATAAGTTTCTTTAAAGAATTGTATGCATTTAGACATTGTTAGTGATGATTTGTATATGAAATTAATATCAATGCAACTCTATTGAAATGCTTGATTTTTTGAAGATAATGGAGGATTGTTATCAGAACACAAAAGTTGTTTATCGCATATTGTTAACTATTCCGATATCAGTCGCCACAGCTGAAATCTTTTTTTCAAGGTTGAAGCTAATAAAAATTTATTTGCGGTCTATCTTATCACAAGAGATATTAAATGAGTTGATTTTGTTGTCATTTGAGACAGGTATGGTTGAAAAACTTTACTATTCGAGTTAATAACTGATTTTACATGAAAAATGCAAAAAGAGTTATATTTCAATGATAAATTGTTTTTTATATATTAACATTTTTTAAAAACAGTTTATGGAGGTGAATTATCTTATGAAACTTCATATTTTTTTCTATATTGTCATTATTTTATGATCTTTAACAAAAATGCACAAATTTTGAACTCGGTTAGGGTAGTCTCGTTTGCGACCCTGATCTCGATAATGTCGACGCAATGCTTGATACTGTCTTAGTGTGTATCCAGGATTGCACTACAGCTATAGGTGAAAACAGATGGGAACATGTACTTTTATCTGCGAACGCTTCTATTGAAGCAGGAGCTGACTTGTGCACAGCTCTGTAGGAAGCATGCATGAACCTTTCTAGGTTTAGGGAGGCTCTTTAGTATATAGTTTATGCGCCGACTTTGGTTAGAGATAGTAAAACTGATTTTTGTGGGATGGACGATTCTAGTTATGTAGCTCAGATCTGTTCTAAATTCAGAACTGTTAAGCCAGATCTGTTCTTAGGTAAGCATAAATTCTGATATACTTTCCCATAGACTTGCCGATTTTTTTATGTGTCTGCTTTAACTGTTAAGATATTGTGGCTTGTTTAACCCTAGACGTATAACTAATTAATAGTTTATAAATAAGAGCACATTCATTTGTCTTTCTAGTTTCTCAAATTGAGATCAGCTTTTCTTGTGAAAGTTCATTAGTTATTCTTTTCTTAAGAATGGACGGGAAAAGAAAGTAAAACAAATGGTCCAAGTTAGGTAAGCTTTAACTTTGAAGCTAAAAGTCCTTACTCCTTAGCCATAACTATGACTCGAGTTTCTAAACCGCCTCGAGCTAAGATAACTTAATTCCCAATCCCAAGCTATGATTCTAATTTCTTTTTTAGCCTACTTAGTGAGTTTAATAATTATGCATTATCCAGTTCACGTGAATGTATCTTAATGATCCGAAAATTATCTGAGTCGGATGAGGTAAACTTGGTAAATCTAACGTCGTTCTTTACAGTTGAAGGAAAGTATATTCTGAAAAAAATGAAAATATGTATCGATTGAGATGAGGGATGTAAGAAGAGACCATACGCTACAGGCTACAGGAGAAGAGAAGCCGTTTACAGTCGGCTTAAATGTTATAAGGCCTTGATGGGTGCTTACATGTGGAATGGTTTAGCAGAGAAATACGATCGAGAGTCTCTTCATAGACCTGAAAGCTCAAAAAGGGGCTTTGTTCTGTCAGTGGCAACATATATACATGATCCTCATATCAGTTTGTGGCCGTTTGAATGATTATGGTTGATCGAATGGAAGATCAAAAATTCCTACAAGAACTTGATTGCTGGGTATAGCTACGCTTGGCAGTGGGAGCAACTTTGGAGATCATCAAGAGTGGCCTTGTTAAGCCTAGGCTGGGTAGTTATGTGGCAAATGATGGAGGAAGTGCTGAAATATTTACATTCATCCAACAAGCTAATTCCAGTCTTGGCAAAGCTTGATTCAGTGGCTACTTATACGCAATAGCCCTGCTAAAGCCGACTCGATGATGGGATGATGATTTGTGTAACAATATATGAATAGATATACATTTGATAACAGAAATTTTGAACAAGGTACAAGTGTGGGCTTTTGTAAATGATAACGGGCTTTAAGGATGTATGGGTTTCAGGTTTTTAATTTGATTGAAGAAATTAGTTGAGAAACCCTCTCCGTTGATCCCTTAAACCCTAACCAGCCTTTGCCTCTTTTCTTCTTCGCCTTCTCCTCCCCTCTCGGCTTTCGGATTTCAAGCTCTTACCGCAATGGAGGAGGAGCTTCGCGTTCGACTCAATGATCATCAAGTCTCAAAGATTTTCCCTGTGAAACCGAAATCAACGGCCAAAGGTGTTTCGAAATCGGAGACTCCCGATTCCCGATACTGGTCCTCCTTCAAACCTCACTCCATACCCAATCTCGTCTCCTCCGTCTCCGCCTTGGCTTTCTCTCCGGTCCACCCTCATTCCTTGGCCGTCGCCCACTCCACCACCGTCTCCCTCTTTTCCTCGCAGACGCTTTCCGCCTCCCGCCGTTTCTCGTTCCGGGATGTTGTCTCCTCCGTCTGCTTCCGTTGCGACGGAGCTCTTCTCGCCGCGTCCGACCTCTCCGGCCTGGTCCAGGTCTTCGACGTCAAGGAACGAATGGCTCTCCGGAGCCTCCGCTCCCACAAGGCGCCGGCGCGATTCGTCAAGTATCCGTTTCAGGACAAGCTTCACTTGGTATCCGGAGGCGACGATGGGGTGGTCAAGTACTGGGATGTGGCCGGAGCGACCGTCATCTCAGATCTGTTAGGCCACAAGGACTACGTGCGGTGCGGTGACTGCTCTCCGGTGAACGACTCAATGTTCGTAACAGGGTCTTACGATCACACGGTTAAGGTGTGGGACGCGAGAGTGGACAAATCGAAATGGATCGCTGAGATCAACCATGGGAATCCGGTGGAGGACGTGGTGTACCTGCCGTCGGGCGGGATGATCGCCACGGCCGGTCTCAACACCGTCAAGGTGTGGGACTTGATCGGAGGCGGGAGGATGGTCTGTTCCATGGAGAGCCACAACAAGACTGTCACGTCTCTCTGCGTTGGGAGGATGGGATTGGATGAAGCTGCGGAGAACCGCCTTGTGAGCGTTGCTCTCGACGGTTACATGAAAGTGTTCGATTACGGGAGAGCAAAGGTGACTTACTCCATGAGGTTTCCAGCTCCTCTCATGTCCGTCGGGCTCTCTCCCGATTCTTCCGTTCGCGTCATCGGAGGCTCCAACGGTATGCTGTTTGCCGGCAAGAAGAAGCTGAGAGACGCGGGAGAGAAGATGAGCAGCGTGGTGAGCCTTTGGAGTGTCAAGAGCCACGTGGAGGAGGGTCGGAGAAGGGCGTTGAGGCCCACGTATTTCAGGTATTTCCAGAGAGGGCAGAGCGAGAAGCCATCGGAAGAGGACTTCTTGGTGAAGGAGAAGAAAGGAGTGAAGCTGACAAGACACGATAAGCTGCTCAAGAAGTTCAGGCATAAGGAGGCCCTCGTCTCCGTTTTGGAGGACAAGAAACCGGCCGACGTGGTGGCGGTTATGGAGGAATTGGTGGCGAGGAGGAAGCTGCTCAAGTGCGTGTCCAATATGGAGGAAGGGGAGTTGGGATTGCTGCTAAGTTTCTTGCAGAGGTACTGTACCGTGCAGAGGTATTCAGGATTGTTGATGGGATTGACCAAGAAGGTTTTGGAGACGAGAGCTGAGGATATTAACGGTAAAGACGAGTTTAAAGGGCTTCTCAGGAACTTGAAGAGGGAGGTTAATCAGGAGATTAAGATTCAGCAGTCTCTTGTGGAGATTCAAGGTGTCATTGCTCCTTTGATGAGAATTGCTGGGAGAACATGAATCAATGCAATGCAAGTTTTGTCTGCTTCTTTTTTTTTTTTTTTTTTTGATTTTATGCTTTTCAGTTTTCCCTGTTATAGATTACATTTCATGGATCTACTGAAGCTTGAAAAGCCAAACACACAATGCAGTGTATTCTTCTTATGTAATTCATATCACAAAGAGCAAGTTCTTGTTTGGTTCATCCTAGAAACACACTCCAAGTACACGTACGTAAAAGACTCTCAAGGTCAATGTCCCTTGGACCGTTCTCTGTTATCTGCTCGTTCGCCCCTTAGTGCCCTCCGTCTTGCAGCCGATCTGATTGTCTCAATAAGAGGAGCGTCCTCGTCTACAAAATCTCCCTTGTCTTCTTTGTCCGAGCCACCACTGATGGAATCATCCTCATCGCTTCCGCTTTGCTCATCAAACAGTCTCTTTCGCTCTGTATCAGGACGTTTTTTTGGCCGTCCCCTGCGTTTTACAGCTACTCCTTCCTTGTCGTCTGTGAGACAAATCCCAAAACGTAACTATACATTGACCGGCTTCGATTAAACAATCAGATGTTGAGTGCACAATTGCCCATACATACCTTGTAAATCCTCGGTTTTCAAGCATTTCTCCTCCAAGGTTTCTAAGAAGGTAAAGCAAGGACGCCATCCGCTGGGGTCTTCATCTGTATTAACATCAACTATACGCCCCTGAACCTCCCTCTTACTGCTCAGCGACCAAATAAGAGCACACATTAAGGTTATTTATCATTCTATTAGCAGCGAGTTTCCTACTAGCTCAAAGAATTGTCAATCTTACATGTGGATGATGTCCGGCACTAAGAGTCTCGTTGCAAATGGAAGGATAGCAACTTCCAGAAACAACATTTGTTTTGGTGCGTCCCTAAATGCAAACTCAACGCCTTCATTGACCACGCTCAAAATCTCCGATCTGTGTTTGTTGCGAGCAGCACCGACATACATTCCTGATAGCCGACCAGCAAGCTCCCGGCACACTTCAAGACATTTTTCTACTCTGGATTCTCCACCGTCACTAGCAAGTTCACTTTCATACCGTTGATAGCTCTGCCCAATTATTTAGTGTCAGCAACTTTTTGGAATACCAAACTTTATACCTTCTGAAATTCATCATCAACCGTTTCATAATCTCTGCAGAAGCTTACCCTTTTCAAGGATTCCAAATAGATATTAGAAATGTCATCTTCTGTTTTCCTTAAACATGTTATAAGATTCTTTACGATTTCTGTAACACTAGGTCCATGCATAACAAGATGAGATATTATCTCTGGTCCTAGATAGTCCTGCGATAGACAAAAAGAATCCATAAGTTTTGTTTAGAAGAAACTTTAATCACTACATTGCTGATGATTCATCACTGTGATATTTACAGCAGTAATGTCAATGCACTTGGTGAGTACCTTCGGCACCACATCACTAGTAACCAACTTGCAGGCAGCAATGGCTGCAACATCTCTGCTTGTCTCTTCGACATAATCCTTATTTTCATCCTCCTCATCAGTCTCATCTGTTTCAAGATCCAGCAAAGTAAATACGTAATTTGGAAAATCAAGAAATGATAAAATCAAATAATACTCACCTGAGGTGTTAAAAATTTCTTCACAGAGTTTCCAAAATTTCTTGAGCATAACACTGTCTGGACAATATCCTAACATTTCAAGTTTACTAGAGTCAAAAGTTGACTTTCTAAAAAGACACCACTCTTCCGCAAGTACAGCACAAATCTGCAGCATTGAACTTTTCATTCGTTAGGCGAAAAGTGACTCATTGCAAGATAACACAATCACATATACTGAAGGAAATGTGTCTATTAGATTGGATCTTACCCTGAGAGCTAGCTGATTACCATATTTCCTCGATTCCTCAACTCCATTCAGGAAGTACAAAAGCTCCGCAAACAGGATATCGCGTTTTGATATAAGGGAAGATAAGGAAGCTTGGGAGACAGTTTCACAATTTATGATGGAGTGCAAAGACCACACCACATACATATGCATATTCAGGAGCAGGAAACAGATAACCTAAGCAACCATGAGAAACTATTCCATTAAGATGTGAGGGATAAGCAAAAGAGATAGTAAGAGCTCTAAACGAATTTCCTTGATCACCTCTTCGTCCAAATTTCTGAAATCATGGAGCGTCATAGCAAGCTCATCGTACATGCTCTCAACAAGAACAGGCTTTAACAACTGAAGCTCATACAACCTTTTCAGATTTACAAGGAGGGAGTATTCATCATTTCCATCCTGCACAGAAAACGGATGTAAGATTGCATCCGTGAAGAAGTGTATGAAGATAATCGGCAAAAGGAAGTAGACCATACCTTGACCTCTTTAATTGCAGAAGTAACTTTATCTAAAAGCATATCTTCAAGATCTTTAAGCTTCCCACGGGAAAAATCTTGAAGCTCCCCTTTACTTTCTGACGCGCAAAATATTATGGCCTTAGCGCAAGATCTTAGTGCTTCCTTCTCCCCGTTCATGAAAAACGCATCCTTAATGAATCGGACGGCAGCCTTGAAACTCTGAAACAGAGTACAAAATGTATCTTTCACTGAGATTAATAACAGAGAAAAGGGCATCCTATATGAACAAAATGCTTTTAGCCACCTGCTCCTGTCGTTTAAGAGAATAGAGCTCAAGTTTCATAAACATAATAATCTCGACCAAAGATGACACTTTCGCTTTGTCAGCCATGAATTTACGTAGAAGTTGTGGATAATTCTTCATCATTGCAACCGTTATGTCTTTCCTGTTGTTTTCAAACATTTCCTGTATTCACAGCATTGAAACATCAATGTCACTATTTTCATCGAGAACGAAACGAGTATATAGAAAATTATAAATGGAGCACAGTGCCTAATAAGATCATTTAAATGCATATGTCCCTCCTAGTTTAGATCAAGGAAAACAAAAAATCGAGAGATTGATATAAGACCTCGCAAAAGTATGAGGAGATTTTCTCAGAAAGAGCAAAAACAGAATCTTACTCGCTGAGCTTTACTGTGATATTGCTTTCGGTTATCCGTTGAAGGGATTATCTTCTCCCCGACAGCTTTTCTGACAGACGCAAAAAGAAGTCTGATCAAGTTTGTTGAGTCCTCGTCATTAGTAGACCCAGTCCGAGGATTCTGATCCAAAAGCATAGAGATGATACACTTCCAGTCCTGCAGGAAAAGCAGCATCATGAAGATGATATAATAAATACGCATCAGTGACACAGTAGGTACACAACACAACTAAATAAAGAATATGCAGCAGTGAAAAATAATCTCTCTTAAACCTACCTTCATGGCCTTCATGTACTCCCAAACATCATCAATTACATAAACGCTTAAAATTGGATCTGTGGAGAACTCCCGTAATATTTGTAACATTCTGAAGATATGGATCTCAGAGGAAGAATCATCATGACCTGAAAAAGGATGTGATAGCTCTGAACTAAGTTCTCAGAGTAAAAACTGCTAATGCCCAGGATTTGGCTAATCTCAAGGGAAAACCTGTAAGACCGGATGGAGAACTGTTGAACTTTTGTGCGATCAAGTGGTCATACACTAACTCTCCTATGGCACGTCTGATTTCCTGGGGTTGATCAATAAGCAAATCGTACAAAGGGCCTAGGTCGTCATCAGGTATCAGCTGGTGTCTGTAGGAAAAAAAAGAAAGCTCAAGTTTTTAATGCAGGGCATTCCAACATATTTGTTGTGGAAGATTTGATTGGGAAAAGGTATCTTTGAGGGGGAATACCTTAGCAACTGCTTTACAAGCCCTATAGCACATACAGCTGCAGGCAAATCAACATCATCAGCCATCTCGATCATTCGGTTGGAAAATCTCTCAGTGAATAGACCAAGAGTGGGGACGTTTTCATCCATCTCATAAAGTTTTCGCAATGCCAAGAGAGAAGCTTTCCTCACTCCGGCAGCCTCCGGATAATTGAATACAGAGAGAAGATCAGTGACTATTACAAAGATATATTTTTTATACTCTTGAAGAGAAAACAAAGGAGCTTACTTTGTCATTAAGCGTCCACCCAAGATACTTTAAGTAGAGATCTTGTAAGAAAAGAGAAGGATATGACGAAATCCAAATGCCCAGAGACTGAATGCATGACATCCTTATATCGGGGTCAATATCTCGATATCGGTGTACAAACAACCTTCAAAATAAGATGTAATAAAGATTTCGGTCAGCAACACTCACATTAAAAAAAAAAAAAAAGTATCCTTTTCTTTTCTTTTCTTTCTTTGTGGGGGTGTGATACTTAGCTGACGGTATAATCATTATCAAATCTTACCCAGTGAAAATTTTCCGCATCATGTCCTCGAGTGTAGTTATCTGTTCATGAGTAACAGACAACCTTTTGTTGAGGGAGTCGACAAGAGGCCCGTCGGCTCTTTTCTTGGTTTCAGCATTCAATTGCCTCTGGGTGGTCTCTCGCTGTGAGCCGAGAGTGTTTGCTACAGAAATGAAAGACGTGACAAGTTGGAGGCCCATTAGCGTGGCAGTTTGACGGTAAACTCTTGGTGGAGTACTGCAAGACAAGTAGAAAAAGGAGAGACATGAATAGAATGATGTAAGGCGTCTGAGGACATAACATATGATTGAAGAGAAACCATGAGAGTGCGATGATGTAGTCCATGCACTTGTCAAACAAGAGTTTATCGAACAATGGACCATTCTGGGACTCGGTAATTAAAGAATTCCAGAAGGAAACAAGATTTTCTTTAAAGTTCTTGAGTTCCTTCTTCCTGGAACTCTGATAATCTTCAACTTCCCCCTGCAATAAAAAGAATAATTGAGAAGTTTAATCTTAAGAAACAAAAAGGAGGAGAAAATGAGAGAGCAGATAACTTACGGCTCTAGCAAGATTAACAAGGGCAACGACAACATCATCGACGTCAGTCTCATCGAGCAGTTCTTCCTTGATGGAGTATTTGGCACCGCAAGCCTACCAAATCGATGCAGAGATAATTAACTTGAGGAGAAGAGTGATTGTAAGGGGACAAGGAGAGTACCTCAAAGAGCATGGACAAGAGCTCGGCGGTGGCAAGTCTGGGAGAGTGTTCATATCTTTCAACCCAGATCTTGACGGCTTTGGGAATAAGATCCCCGTTCCCTTTGACAAGCTCTGTTGGAAGAAAACATTCAGATCTCCACGAGATGCGAGTTGCTGCTACGATTTAAGGGGAATTACCTATGAGATTCTGATGAGGAGGAAGGGTGCGACTGCGCTTGGTCTGAGGACGGGTTTCCTGGAAATCGTCATCATCGAGCTTAGGGCTCTGCTCGTGGCTGCCCTCACTGACGCTCCGCTCCTGATTCTCTCCGCCGCTGTCGTCATCCCGATCTCTACTCCTTTTCTGCGCATAGCCATTCACTTGGAAATCCGAAAGCATGATGAATTCATAAACAGGGAAAGGAGACTCACATGGCCATGAGGAGCGTCTTCCATGGTTCCTCAAAAATTCTCCTTAGGGTTTCCACCACTCCTCTCCCGCCAAGCTAGAGTATCTCCCAATTTCGATTCACCGCTCCTTTTTCAGCGCTAACATTTCACTTCCCTCCCCAATTCTGCTCATTATTAGTATTTTACAAAGTTACTCCATCATTTATTTTGAACAAAGCAACTATTTTAATTTTCCTTTTTTAAAAAAAACCAAATGCAACTGTTTCTCTCCCAGATAATTGTGAATATTGACTAGGTCTATAGCTTTTTAATTTTAAATTTTTTTAAGTATGTTAGATATTAAACCATAAAAAAATTACAGTTCTGGATTTAGTGTTCTTGGTTGTTTTTTTTAGGTTGTTTATTTTCTTTCTTTTCTGGGTTAAATTTCTGGGGATTTCTCTGATTTCCATCGGCTTAGTATCTCATCATGTATTTCTGCTTCGTGCGGGAGATTTGGTGAGGAGAAGATCACGATTGGTGGATAAGGTCTGGCTATGGAGAGGGATCTGGAACTGATCCTCGATTAAGGATTTGAGCTGCGAAACAGTGATATGAGCGAGCGAGCTCGCTCCAATCCATCTCTGCTTCGGATTCTCAGCATCCAAAAATATCTTCGTCACGAAGACCAGATTTTCTCGGAATACAATGTGAGAAAGCTAGATAAACATTCCATATGGATATCTACCAACCAAGATTGTCTTTCCATGTCGGATGAAGAAAATATCAAACCATCTTATTTGCATGTATTTTTTCTATATACGCTGTGTATGTAGATGATCTTCATTCCAGATAATATTGCGACATCAATCATTATTTATAAATAAAAAAAATAAAAAAACCATGATTAACAAAATCGACATGAGTAAAAAACAAAAATCAATGGTTCGCAACAAGATACAAGTTACAATACATAAATATAATATGTTAGAGCTGTTTAGTTCTTCTCCTCCTTAAAAAGAGCATAACTCAACCAATTTATTTTAAACTAATCAACAAAAACTTGAACGACACAGATGAGGTGCAATAACAAAACCTGTGGAGGAAGAACAATCACTCAGAGGATGTCTTAAAGACTAGTCCGACTCTACATATATCTGCAGTACAAATGCCAACAACAATTGACATCAATTATTGGGAACCAATATCGTCCATCTTACAGAGTGAGACTTGATCCCAAGAAAAAGATAGCAAGTAGTACACTGACCTCCATCTCTGGAACAAGCTCGTAGGTTTTCTTCTCTCTTGTGTCCAAGGCTGTGATCCCAGCGATTTTCTGGACTCCGAGTTTGGAGGCGATAAGGTTCTGCAGATATAGATTCGGGGTTTAAGGTTCTAAAAGCGGTTAAGGGCCTCGATATCATTAAATAGAGGTGGTCAGTTTGTCGTACCAATTGGAAATCATTCGAGCCAAATGCCTCAATCCTAGGTAACATCTGCAAGAGTTTCAATGTGTGACTTCCTTCGAACCACCAAAGGAAAATAGTGTAATGGTGAAGCAAAAATACTTAGCGTCCACTAGTCATGTCAAGTTTCGGTTCCATACCCTTTGCATAGCCAGTATGTGATTCACAGTTCTACCACCGTACATGGTTTTGTGTAATCTAAAGCACTACCTACATGGATTTACGGTGACCTTATACTACAGGAGAATCTAAAGGCATCCAAAAGACAGACACAATAGGGGAAATGAATGTTTAGATACGATACCAGCTTCTGCAAACCGTTAATGGCAACCGGCTTCTCCATTTGTGATTCAACTTGTGACAATGAAACCTCGAAGGGTCCCAATTGCCTATCAGTTTGGTTTGTGAGATTCAAGTATGCCTAAGGATAACATTATACGCTCAGTTCAAAACCAATGTAAATTCAATCAAATCTTTTGGGTATTACATTGGAGAGAGGAGAGAGAAAACAGTTGTATTACCGTAAAAGGTCTATTTAAGTGTATAGCAGTTGGAACCTCGACAACTCGCATATTAATCTCTTTGCGGCTGACTGGCTGAGAAAAAAAAAAAGGGAGATACGATGAAGGAACTTTGTGAGATGATGAGAAAAGCTATAACATGAGCATCCACATGACGCGTACAAGGACATACAGAGAACATCATAAATGTGGTTTTATAAGTTTTCACTTTGCTAACAGAAGAGAGATCATGCATTAGTTTGTTTCCACAAAGATGAAAAGTTTTGGATCAAGCAAATGGTTTCTAATATGTAGAGCAAGGTGGTGAGTTATAAAACTGCTAAATAATGATATTGATGCAGCGCGATTTTTCCTAGTTGTTCGAACTGCCACCAAATCTACGATTGATTAGACCATCCCCTTCAATGGCTTATCCGGGCTGTCTGTTTACTCAACAGATGCATTCAGACTTGGAACACAATCCGAGCAGCAAACAATCAACAAATTAGCACATATTCATGTCTTGTTTTCTCGTAGTATAGATCATGAACTTACAGCGGCAAGAATTTGTTGTGTTTGTAAGCGACCAGGTTCTCCCAAATTTGTGCGCCATGTAATTTGAAATTTACCCAGGATATTACTTCCCTGGAATTTTGTTTGCCCAAAAACATCTGCAGATGGGATTAACTTATATAGATAGTTGTGGATACCCCCACCGGATCGGATTATAACTGGCGGATTAGGTATCAGTCCAACAAGATCACTGACACGCAGAGAGACGGATCAGCAAAATAGGAAGATTTGATTGAGTAATTAACCATGATAACGATTTTAAGAAAATCTGACAGACCTGACTGGGGGATCTTTTAAGGAATGGTGGACTTCATCTTGTAACCTTACAGCACTCCATTGCTTGGCAGGTTCAAAATCAACTTGGTCCATAAAGAGGTTTGCTTTCGTATGGTTCTCAATGCAAGCCTCTAGAAACGTAGTTTCCTGTTGTAAAAGACAGAACGATTTCCCAAACATCAACAACACATGAGCTCGTATCTATACAGGTTAAACTACACAGACAGGAAATAAGAGGGGGAACAGTGAATCTACCAGCTCTTCAGTTTAGTCTCACAAAGAAAAGCTTTACCACTTTATTAAGATATCCTGGATGGCGATTATATGATTACTGAGGACCAGAGCAGAAGGGGTTCAATTTACAGAATGGACATTTTACTTTGAAAGGGAATCATTGAAGAATAATGAATCGATAAAAGGAATTGGGTTTCAACAACACAGCGTCATAATGACCATACGCATCATCATGATATATACACAAGCTCGCGACTATGATCCACGTAAAACACCAAATTAAGAAGTAGACGAAACCTAAAGCTTCCGAGAAGCAACCAAAGAATGAAGATTGTCGAAACTACCTTGACAACTCGAACCTGCATATCAGAAGAAGCAACAATTAGACAAGCCTGGAAAGAGAGGAGTCAAAGAAGCGAGAAAGAAAGTGGTCATATATATATGTGACCTTGGTCCTCACGGAGAGTGGATTTGCGACGACAAACTTGAAGAACTGGGGAAGATATTTACGCTCGCCATCAGCATCATTGTACAAGGCAGAGCAAACCAACCTAATAACAGAGAAATGGGGGTCGTGGCCAGGGAGCAATAGAAATGGAAAAAGAAAAGGAAAAACCAAGAGATGCATGAGTAAACCCACGTGTGAGCTCCAAGCTCTTTCACATCATGTTCCACTATGAAGTCATAACGTCCCCCTGTCCGTATCGATTCAACAGGAGACTTGGATGTATCCAGAAGTAGAATCCTCTGCCTCTCTGTCTGGATTTCTGCCTACAAGAACATGTATACGACTTTGGCATGAATTTGGGTTTTCCCATTTACAAAATCTCCCACATTAGAATTTGAAGCTAACCGGTTAAATAAGATAAAGACCCAAAGCAAAAGCGAGAGATATCTAGAGACCAGGATCACAAGTAAAAAAGTAGGGGAGGAACCTTGATGGTAACATCCCGAACTTCGGAGCTGGAACTATTGTTGACGCTGATATAGCTACAGAAGGTCTCCCCGAGGTAGATCGCTCTGCGCAACAAATCCGAATCAAAGAGCTGCAAAACGGGGAAACATAAGCGGCAGTAGAAATGAGGGAGAGGGAGAACCCGAAGGACTGGGGAAGAAGGAGAAGACCAGAGAGACCGATGGGATCGGTAGGATGGTTAATGAGGAATCTGTTGCGGTAGCTGAGATCGGAGTCGACGGCGTCGGCGGAAGTCACGTGGCGTCGGAACAACGAGGCGGATGCGGGATCATCGGAGAAATCCTCGCCGGCGAGAAGATCGAAAGGGTCGATGCGGAGGGGAGGATCGACGTGGAAAGACGGCTTGCACAGTCGCATCACCCTGAAGGCGAGCGAGTGCGGTCCCTGCGTCGCGCTCATTCTTTCGCTCCCTGTTCCTCTCTTTTCTTCCCTCTTGGACTAAAAGGAATAATGTTTACTTTCTTTATTGGGCCTCCCATCGTAAGCCCATTGATCCTTCTTTTCAACACTAATGGGCTTACGTTATTGGCCTGAGAATGTTTTCAATAAGACCCAGTAATAAACCATTATAAATTGGTAAGTATAAAGGTTTAACGATGAGTGCTTTCAAGCATTTTTATATATGCAGAAGCAAATCCCTTTGAATCGTTGTCTAGTATTGGAAAGAGAATGTAATTGTAAGAAAGATAAGAGAAAGAGATGGTTTTCATTTTTTTTTTTCGGTGGTGTAATAATTTCACAAATCCCAACGTGAATATGCTGTTGTGGCATTGACAATGGAAACTGGACACGTTGATTCTTTGTATTTTTACTCTTCTGCAAATATGTTTGCCATCGGGAAGTGGTCGAAGCGAAGCCGATTGTACAACACTTGTAATAGTGATGACAAGCAGATTCTTGTTGGTAATAATAAGTCCCCTATAAATGTGCACCAGTAATTAAAAAGCATCTAATTAGATAAATTAAAATAACTTTATCGGTCAATAAAGACGAAGAGACGAAGCTTTTCTTCCCTTTGTTCTTGCTCTTTAGCTTTGTTGGCTACATGGAATCTTTGGTTGTTTTTATTTATTTTGGGATTTTTTCAAAACAAATAAATTGTTTGTTTTTTTAATTGAAACTATCAATTTATTGGGTAATCTTTTTTTTAACAGACCACTACTTGACTCCTCCTCCCTTTGGACCACTTTTTGGGTTGAAGAATTAAAGGAGACGTCATGCCGTCTCGTGATATAATCGACGGTGGTGGTGCCGTTTTGATTCCAAGTCAAGAATATATGTCGTTCTCTGGATGGAGTCCATTTTATTATTGCAACTTACGAGAGACGTCCCACTATCTCCTCACCGAACGAAGGAATAAAACCAAGTTATGGAAAAAGGTCGTCGGAAATCAAGAGAAAAACCGCGTTTAAGTAGGAGGATTGGATAAGGGGGAGCCCAATTTTGTGACCCTTGTAATTTATTGCAAATTGATGATGAAATCTATGGACATAGTTGATGGGTGGGTGGATCCAAATACAATTCATAGGCACCATTAATTACAGGCAAAACCCACACACCCCTCAAACAATAAAAGAAAAAGAAAAAAGTAGAGAAGAAGATATTCGTTGAGAAAGACGACAGATCAAGAAGCGAGACAAGCTTCCCAGAACATTCGACTTTTATCCATCTCAGTCACCATCGCCTTATTAGAATCAACTGTCAGATTTTCACGCTGGCTTCTCCCGCAACGTCTGTAGCTGTTCACCTCTCCTTCTCCGTCGTCGTCGTCTTCTTCATCTCCCTCGCTTGCTATTGTTCTTTCTTCTTTCACCGTATCCTGCGGCCCGCTCGGTCTCTGACTCCTCCACGTTACACAAGACGTCTCGCACGAGCTGCCACTACATGACTCATCCATATCATCGCCATCTGCGTAGTCATTATATATGCATTCGCCGTCGTGGCCGCCACCACCCTCGATCTGATCCTCGCCTCCGCCATCGCGACAAGTCTCGGAATCTGCTGATGCTTCTAAGAGCAATAACGGTGACACATCAAACACCTTCGTGGTTGTGTTCATATGTTTTTTTTTTTTTTTTTTTTGCTCCTCGATCTCTTTGAATTGTTTCTAACAGGGAATTATGAAAAGAGACACCAGCGGTTAAGTATTAATTATAGTCATATACTATACGCAAGCAGAATGTGGCCATTATAATTGACGACTCCCGATGTTTAATTTTAATTTTAATAGTAATATATTTTAGGAGCACTTTTGTAGTCGTGATTCATTATTGGTGTCAGAGGACGGGAGTTCGTATGCAAATTAACGACGTGCGAGACTGGCTTCTAGAAGGACGGTGTATAAAAATTAAGCAACGTGCGTTCTTTACCAAAACTTATAATAATCAATGCCTATAGCATTATACACGCTAAAACAAAAGCAACTGCCAAATTTGAATAATCGAGCGTATATTATAAGTATTTGCTTTTTTCAAGTCTTCTAGAATGCCCAACCATCAGTTCCATAATGCAGACCCAAGCCCAAGTGTCAAAGCTATTAGACTTTTGCTGTCTCTCAGGCTATACAAATTGACACTCAACATAGATTAATTAGTCGCAGTAGGAGTCCTTTCGTCTACATCTATTATATATACTATCACAATACACGCACGTATATATCTACTTATTAACTAGACCGTAGATCCTGATGACGTTTTATACTTTGGTGTTGCGTACTTACACTATACGGTGCTTCAATATCTACATAATTGTGTCAATGTATATAAATCAGTAAATAAAAAAGAACCACCTAAAGTGCTACAAACAATAAAAAGAAAAAGGAGAATATAATTAAGCAGCAGTATTTAGGAATCGATAGTGATAGTTTTGGTGCGGCTGAGACAAAACAAAGGGCGTCGATCTCGTACAATTAAACCAGAACCCCAACAAGATCTTGATTTATTGATTCTTGACTTTGGGGCTTCTCCTTTAATCAAAAGCAGGAGACAAAGGTTAGATGAACAAATTAATGATTAATTTAATTTGTTCTTTATCATCCAAACAAAAACCCAACCAGTTACTTTACCCGTTACGCAATTGAGCATGATCATTCAAAATTAATCACCTAATTAACAACTAGACCCACATGAACAAGTAGCCTGTCGCCGAGGTTAATAAATATTAATATATACATATACGTGTGTATATAGCCCTGGGCATTCGGTACCCGTTCGGGTTCGGGTCGGGTCCAATCGGGTTTCGGGTTTTCGGATATAGAAAATTTGTATCCGATCGGGTATTATTGAATTTCGGTTCGGGTCTATGTCGGGTCGGGTCGGGTCGGTTTGATACTTCATTCAAAGACCCGATGTTTATCCGAAAACAATTCGGGTACGGTTCGGATCCAAAAAATACTCGGACATTTTTCTTACTTTCTAATTACAAAGTAACTCTAGTAGTCAAATATCCGATTTTTTTCATGAGGTCTGAGCAAAATATAATCATTCGAAAAGAAATCTGAAGCTCAAATACCAAATTTAGTTTGCAAATCAAGTTTGGCAATAACATAAACACACTTAAACAAGTTTGAAACAAAACAATTTTCAAACACACCAAATCTCAATCGTCGTACTATTCTGTTCGAAGTTTTTGATGGCTTTGCCTTTCTCCACCTGTAATTCCATGGCTTTCTCATATTGTTTAATCTAGTAAACAAAATAAAGAGAAGAATCAGCATAGCAAAACGCATTGGGACACAATCTCAGTTACAGCACTCGTGAATTACCTCTCAAAAGGATTCTATTTTAAATACATCTATTTTAAAATTATCCATTTCGGTGAGTGGGATTATCGAAGAAGAAGGTGAATCGATTAAAGCAAATGAGAGAGACGAGGGCATGCCGGACTCGTGACAGTGAAACGGTTCGCATTTTCCAAAAACATTGATATACACGAGACGGCATATATATGAAATACATATGATATATCGGTTATTTTCGGTTATACTTCGGTTCTCGGTTATTACCCGAACCGAACCGAAACCCGAAAATACTTAAACATAGCACCCATTCGGTTATTTAGCAAGAACCGAACCCGACCCGAATCCTGTTTTTTTGGTTCGGTTCGGTTCGAGTTTTCGGATTCGGTTATTATGCCGAGGGCTAGTATATACTATATACACATAGATATATAGTTTTACGAACGAAGATGAAAGAGTTGTAATGATTAAGGTTTGGAGCGTGACGATCATTAATTTTGCACAGATAAAAAGGCATAATACTTATATAACAAAATAATGATGATTTCTACGTATAGAGAAATGAGAGTTGACTAAATACTTCTTCTTTGTATAACAGAAACAAAACAAAACAAGAAATGTAGAAAAATCAATGTCTGTCATCATGCCTCCATCGTGTGTTTGCCCTCTGTTTCTAAATAGCCAGCGGCTCTAAATATCCAAATAATAGCAGGCCTTAAAACAAAACAGGCCCAATGATGCTATGACGTCCATACTATGATCCAATTAAAAAAAGAAAAAAAAAAAGAGAAAACAAAATTACCAAAACATCCGGAATAAATAAACCGAATTGACGAGATAACCAGGGAGGCGCGAAAGAGACCGTAGAAGCTAGTTTAATCGAAAGGCTAATTAAAAAAAAAAAGAAAGAGGATAAGAAAAAGGTCTCATTTCTTCTCACTTCTCTCTCTCTCATCAGTCTGTAGCCGGCCGCTCCGGTCGTTAGACATGGCCGTCTCCGTAGCAAGCTGCTGCTTCTCCCTCCTTAACGCCTCCGTTAAACTCCAATCTTCCGTCTCTCCTCCGCTGTGTTTCGTAGCCGCATCGCCCAAGTCGCTGACCCCTCGAGCTTCGAACCAGAAGAGGAAAGCTTCGAGGTCTGACTCATCGCCTAAACTAAACCCAGAGGTACAACCATTCAATTAACCCATTGGCTCTCGCTTGAATTCGTAGATTCATCTTAACCTATATCAGCTTCGCATGTTTATCTTTCATCTTACAGAACCAGAAGAATAAGCTCCCAGGCAGAGCGAGAGATGAGCATTCTAGTCTACACGGCGATGCTCACCAAACAATGGCGTTCAAGGCGTTTGGGTCGCAGAAAAAGGAGAAAAAAGAGACTCAGCCTGATTTTAGAGAGCAGCAGGTGTTTCTTCTTCTCCCTTCATTCTGGCACTGATTACATAATCACGGTCTAATGCCTTCCCCATAGCAGACTGATCCTGCCAAGATTCACGATGCATCCTTTCTCAACGCCGTTGTAAAGGTTTACGCTTTCCCATCTTCAAAATGACCTTCTTCTTTTTCTTTTTTTTCTTCTCCATTCAGGAATTGAAGCTAGAGTCTTTATATTACCGCCTCTTGCTTGTTTCATCTGACTGATCATTCTTTACATCCGTGCATTGTTGTTTCTCAGGTTTACTGCACTCATACGGCGCCTGACTACTCCCTCCCCTGGCAGAAGCAAAGACAATTTACCAGCACTGGAAGGCAAGTCTTCAAATTGGATTATTGACTTTTCTCGCCTTATGTCCCTAAATGAGTCTACTCTGTGTTTCGACTGCAGCGCTTTTATGATAGGAGACGGCAAGCTCTTGACAAATGCCCACTGTGTCGAACATGATACACAGGTTTACTTTCCTTCTCATGTATTTCTCCCTCTGCTCATTTTCTTGTTTCCTCTTCACCTTGTTTCTCCAACCTTCTTGACCAGGTTAAAGTTAAGAGAAGAGGAGATGATAGAAAGTATGTTGCCAAGGTTAGTTTTGAATTGCAGATGCATGTGGTTTTGATATTCTGCTTTCATGTAGTAGCCTGTGCATGGAACGCATCAACATGCTAATTGAAACTCCGAAATTATAATTTGTTTATATCTCCCATTAGTTTAATTGAATATCTTTCTAACCCTTGCACAATTGCAGATAACTTCCCTCCTCTCATTTCGCAATGTACAGGTTTTAGTAAGAGGTGTGGACTGTGACATAGCTTTGCTTTCAGTAGAAAGCGAGGATTTCTGGAAAGGAGCTGAACCACTGCGGCTTGGTCATTTACCCCGCCTTCAGGTTTCTTCATCTCATCAGACAATGATGTATTTCTTGCTCTTTTCAGTTTTCTTCAACTGCATTCTCCTGTGATATATTTGAAGCACACATTTGACGGTCTAGGTGAGGCATGAACAATACTAAAAACAAACAACCTGTTTTATTTTATCTTCGAATCATAATATCATAGAATGAAGGATGTTGTCCACTTTGGTGGTGTGCATGTCTTTATATAAAAATAAAGTCTGGTAGTGGTCTTGTGAAGTGTACACATTAAAATGTTATACATATAGCATAAAAAGCTTAAGATTTTCTTCCCTGCCGTTAGTTCTATTATCTCTATCTGGATATACCTGTTGTTCATACAGTTTCCATGTTGGCTTTGATTTGCAGGATTCAGTAACTGTCGTGGGGTATCCTCTTGGAGGAGATACTATCTCTGTTACCAAGGGGGTCGTATCACGGATAGAGGTTTGCCCGTATCTTTGGCTTTGCCTTTATCCCACTGTATTGCTGTGTAGGTTTTAACAACTTTTCCTCGTTAAAACTTGGGGAATTCAGGTAACATCGTATGCTCATGGATCATCTGACTTGCTTGGAATTCAGATCGACGCTGCAATAAATCCAGGTCAGTGGATCACTTCTAATAATTTTTTATTTTTTTTCCTTTTGCTCCTCCTAGTATCTTGCACTTTGTTCTAAAACTTGAATATGACTTGTTCTTTTCACTAAAATTGTTTCTGAAGACATTCATCTGTATTATTGTGATAGCCACTTCTTATACTTGTTAGATTTTAGGGAATAGTGGTGGCCCTGCATTCAACGACCAGGGGGAGTGTATTGGAGTAGCATTTCAGGTAAACCGCTTTGGGAGTTTCAAGGATATAACATCTGTTTTTGATTCTCTTTCCAAACATATGCCTCACAGGAGACTTCCTCTAGGTTTACAGATCCGAAGAGACCGAAAATATTGGATACGTGATTCCAACAACAGTTGTTTCTCACTTCTTGACTGATTATGAGAGGAACGGAAAGTACACTGGTAAGAGTTTTCTCATATGGTTTACTGGTTGCGCCTTTCTGTCATCATTTGTTAATGTTTCAAGGCTATTTATCCTGCAGGTTACCCTTGCCTTGGAGTACTGCTGCAGAAATTGGAAAATCCAGCTCTGCGGGAATGCCTAAAAGTTCCTACCAATGAGGTTGAATTGCTTTGCTCGGTCGTCTGTCTTGTGGCGGATATTAATTCTTCCTTCCTAGCAGTTTGACTCTACTCAAGGTGATGTAACCTTAATTTTGTAGGGGGTGCTGGTGCGAAGAGTTGAACCTACATCTGATGCAAGTAAAGTCCTGAAGGAGGTAGAGAGCATGGATCATAGGATTTTCACTCTACCAATTCTCCACAATCAAGTCTTCTCATTTTTGGTTTGTGATATACCTGACTAGTGATATTTGTTGAATCAGGGAGATGTGATTGTAAGTTTTGATGATCTACATGTGGGATGTGAAGGAACTGTACCCTTCCGATCCAGTGAACGCATTGCATTCCGTTATCTCATCAGTCAAAAGTAAAGACCTCTTTTTCTTGTCCACAAGTTTAATGATTTCCTTTGCTTTTCCTCACATGTAGCTTTTTATTTTACTTAATAGATTTGCAGGTGATATCGCAGAGCTTGGTATCATCAGAGCAGGAGAACATAAAAAAGAAGTAGTTTTAAGGCCAAGAGTGCACCTGGTACGACTGTCTGCATCTACCATTTTAAGCTACCCGTGCTCCATGCCTAGTAAGCTAATTGCTAAAGCTTCATCGCCTTTCGTGCTTTTAAACAGGTCCCATACCATATTGATGGAGGTCAGCCATCTTACATTATAATTGCTGGTTTGGTGTTTACTCCGCTCTCAGAACCCCTGATAGAGTATGTTCTCCTCAGCCTGCTGATATGCAAAAGGAAATAGAAATTTTTCCTTATTTGCAATGCTTAATTGTTTTTTCTTTTCCTGTATGAACAGGGAGGAGTGCGAGGACACCATAGGCGTAAGCTCACTCTAATAAAGCTTGTGTTAGGTTAATTTATAATTCAAGTTATAGGTGTTTTTGCATTCTCATTCTGAGTTTATGCTCCTTCCAATTTGTAGTTGAAATTGTTAACGAAGGCACGCTACTCAGTGGCAAGGTTCAGAGGAGAACAAATTGTCATCCTATCACAGGCAAGCCCTCACAGGATACCGAGTTCTTGTTTCCATGTGCATTTTGTTGAGTGCAATAGCAATCTCACATTTTACGCATCGGACGACCGTATTTGTAGGTCTTGGCAAATGAAGTAAACATCGGCTACGAAGACATGAACAACCAGCAGGTCCTGAAGTTCAATGGAACTCCTATAAGAAACATCCATCACTTGGCACACCTCATTGACATGTGCAAAGATAAGTATCTAGTTTTTGAGTTTGAAGACAACTATGTCGCCGTGCTGGAGAGAGAAGCTTCGAATTCGGCTTCCTTGTGTATCCTCAAAGATTATGGGATCCCTTCAGAAAGATCCGCTGATCTGCGTGAGCCATATGTAGATCCAATAGATGACACCCGAGCACTTGACCAAGGGTTTGGAGACAGCCCAGTGTCAAATCTAGAAATCGGCTTCGATGGACTGGTCTGGGCATAAGAGTTGAGAAAAGCAAACGTTTTAAATCCGGGGATGGAAGCTATGAAAAGCTCTCCAGAACATATGGGAAAGCTTTCAGCTTCGTACTCATTCGACCTGTTCCAAGTTTAGTTCATTCTTTTTTCTTTCTTCAGATCTCTGGGGATTGAATTTGATAGAAAATTTGCCATGAGAACGCTCTCCCTTGTGTTCAGATGAGTGTAATCAGGAAAAGCATAGCAAGAATCTTGGGAAAAGTCAACATATATATGTTTCAATACCTGATTATGAAATGCAGTAATGCCAGCCTGCTCTGACATTTACCAAAGAATCTCTGCTTAACTTTTAACTCTGACCATAAACCTAAGATTATTGCAGATACAGGAAAGCATAAGAGGTTAAAGCTGGCACTCACTTCAATATCAATAGAAGAGCTTCACGGGACTCAACTTCTTTGTTTCTTTGCTTTTTTTAATTCAGAAATCAAAACATACAAACACTCGGACACAAATCAAAACCCGACAAATCCACATTTCATGTGCTCTGCCCTTAGCAAAAGGTCCACAACCAAACCCACCAATCTTGTCTTTTACCACCTCTATAGCTGTATAGCTTTTCTCCTGCAGTATCTCATCCATTTTTTACCTCTTAAAGGTCTCTCAGAAACAGAGAGACTCATTCACAGAAACCATGGCCGTCTCTCTGCTCTTCGTCATCACCGTTCTCTCTATCTGTTTGCACACTTCGACATCCGAGCTCCTACAGTTTCAGCTCTCCACCATATCAGCTGCACCTTCCTTTTTTCCTGAGGCTCCTTCGAGTTTCTCAACTTCTCCTCCGGCTATGTCTCCAGATATCTCTCCTCTGTTCCCTACTCCGGGATCCAGCGAAATGTCTCCTTCTCCCTCAGAATCTTCTGTCATGCCGACAATCCCTTCAAGCCTTAGTCCACCAAACCCAGATGCTGTCTCTCGTGAACCTCTGTTTGACTCTTCTCCGGTCGGGTCTCCTCTTCCTGCTTCCTCCTCTGTTTCTTTGGTGTGGTCACCACTCTCTCTGCTTATTGTCTTCCCCATGTTGCTGCTACCTTTCTGCAGATTCTAGTTAATCACTTAGAAGCAGAGAGTAATAAGCCCTCTTGACATCTTCTGCAAAAAAAAAAACTGAGAATGTATTCTACTTATTTACTCTCTGCTTCTTCTGAATATTTTTCTTGTAATTTAATATTATACCTTCTCTTATTGTTCGTATGAGAATTGCTCATAAAGCACTCTGCCATTTGGTTGTACTTGTAACAGTGATATGGGTTTTGTTGCCTCAAAAAGTCAGATTGATTGATCTAATTATGAATATCACACATGTCGCTGTCTGATACTGTCGTTTTTGTTGTTGTGATTGAACAAATCAAACATGCATTAAGTAGATGACAATTACGCTAATATCGGTTACAATACAGCACGAGACCAGGGCACTAGATGTTCCGGTGGTTACATAAAGAGTGGAATCAAAGACATAAAAGAAACAAGGCGATGAGTGTACCCAATGCTCACGAGGTGGATGAGCAGGGAAAAGAGTCCACTAAACGATCTTGTTGGCATCGTAGATAAGGTAGAAAAAGTTGCCGAGGAACTTGTCGATTGGCCTGAGCTCGAAAACGCTGCGTTTCTTGAGAGAGCCGCCAAGACGTCTCTTGAGGGTCAGGTTCTCGTCCTTGAGCGCCTCTACTGTCCGAGAAAGCTGTCTAATGACCTCTCTCTTCTCCTCGTCCTTGTCTAACAGCTGTTTCCTCAGAGCATGGCCCTCTTGGATCAGCTTCGACCTTTCTTGTTCCAGTTTCAAAGTCTCATCTTGGGAGGAGGCGTTTCCCTCGTCAGGGTCTTCAATCTCCGAATCGGCATCTTCAAGCTCAGAGTTGGTGCCAGAAACGGAGTCGAGATGAAGCCAGGAGGAACGAGACGAGTGGTCCGATGATCTGAAGTGATCGAATCGCTCGGCTAAGGAGCGGTGTGCTCGATAGAAGTCTTCGACGAAGCTGATTAGCTCAGGACGTTTCTTGTAGTAAGTCTCGGCTCGCTGGGCAAAAGAATCGGCGTTTCCATCGATCAGCTTCAACATGGCCTTGGTCTTTGCATCAAGCTCTGCAACAGGAAGTAACACATTAGAGCAAAACAACAAGTCAAAAATTCCAGACACCGGGAAGTAGCAAATTAGATTCGCAAAGCAGAACATAAAAGAGAAAAACAAAGTGTAACTGAAAATGATACCAGCGAGTGTTGAGTGAAGCCATTGAGAATGCTTTGAGGTGTTATGACTCTCGAACCACCACCATCTCGATTTCTCTTCTTCCTCTCTCACCATTTTCTTTTCCTTAAATCTTCCCTCCCTACACAGTCCCGTCCGTGAAAACCAGAATTTTCCAACAAAGAAAAAGAAGAAAATCAAAGCTACATAAGAGAGAATCATACCTTTTATTCTCTTCTTGGATCCAAAATTCTATCGTACAGCCTTAGCTCGAGGGAGACGATGCAAAAAATAACGGCAAAAGTTTATTGTGTTATTTGAAAATTTGAATCTCTGCTCTTTGGAAAACAGATAAGAGTGAATTTTGCTTTTTAAAATTTTCTTCTCCAGATTTCACGGCAATCAATGCGTATGATTATACGACACGTGTATCCAATAGGAATCCCGTAGATTCTTGTCTTACTATATGTTGAGCCCATAAAAACGGGCTTTTAAACAGAGTATTTATTTGAGAGGAGGTGGTGTTTGATGATGGTCGATCAAGTCGAAGAGCTGATCGCCGATACCGAAGCCGAGCATCCTGGCCATGTCGGTGGTCTTGAGCCTGGGCTTGGGGACGCGGTGACGTTGGAGCCATGGGTAAACGACAAAGACTTTGGTCATGACGAAGAGCTCCAAGGCCTCGGGGTTGAAAACGACACCCATCCTCAAGCTCATCTGGTGAGGGACGAGCATGGCGGCGTAGCGAGCAAGCTCTCCGGCTCGCCAGTCCAGCAGGAGAGGGAGCCAAGGGTACGTGGCATCGAGCCTCACGAACCACAGCCTTATGTCCGGGTACTCGGAGAGCTCACGCGGATCCCCCGGGTCTTCTCTCTCGTAATTGATGGTGAAGCCGATGGTTCGGTCCAAATACCTCGTTGGCTCAGCTACACATATTCATCAACTTAGTAACATACATTTTAATGCGGAGATGATGCTCTTTGTTTGATTACCTGAGGAAGGTGATGTTATTCCGGTGGCAGTCTCAAACGGAGTTAAGTCCAGCCGCCGAATTGAGTCCTTGTCTATCACTACTTCGTACCGCCCGCTCCTCGGAGGCATCGGAGGTTCCACTTTATCATTTTCTTCACCCAAATGGTCATTTTCAGGCTCTCTCTCATATGTATTGGCAAACGAAACAAAAAAAAAAAAAAAAATGGATACCAAAACTAGTGTTACCGTCGTGAGATTCGAAGGCAGAGATATCGAAATTGCCAGAAGGATTGAAGGCGACCGAGACAGATACATCCTCTGCTTTCCTCCTTCTCACACGCCACACGCCGGGTCCCTTTCCCAACGCCGCCAACTGAACAACCGGAAACACCCAACAAGTCGCCGATGGGATAAGAGCTGCCGCCATACCCGACCCTTTTATTAATTACACACCTTTTTTCTTTTATTTTTTTGTTCTCTCTTAATTTGTGTCTTTTCTTTCTTATACATTTGTGTGTGGTCTCCTCTTTTATCTTCTTCCTTTGGCCTTTTCTGCATTTCTTCTCTATCCTTTCTCCTTCACCTCACAAAATTAAGGCTTGTTCTTTTTTTTGTTTTTTGTGTGCTTTGGATGGATTAATTCTTCTTCAAGCCTAGAAGATAATCAATCATCAAACCTAAATATCCAACCAACCTAAGTTAGTTAAAAGGCCTCTATGGTCATGTCAAACTCTCTTCTTCATGGTGATCAATGTAAATGTTGATCCGATGATTTTTGTTCCAGCTAAATTATACATATATGGTGGGAGCCCCTTGATCTAGTGGTTTGATCAAGGGTTCATTAATGTTTCTACACCCGGAGGTTTTGGGTTCAAATCCTCGAGGAAGCAATTTCTACAGATTAATGAAGGCAAGTTTACAGAGATCTTCAGCGTGGTGCAACCGGAGCCGTCTCATCGTGGTCATGGATCCTAGTGGAGCAGGTAGTGTTGTCCGTTATAGAATTGTTAGTTCTCATGTATCAGCGTTAAAAAAAAAAATTATACATATACCTGCCAATTTTGTTGTCTTCTAGACAGCTATATTCTAGAGACAAGTCCTCGAGTAATAATGGCCCATTTCCCTCCATTGGCTTCACTTCAGCCCATATTGACGGTGTAAGGATCCGTAAGGCCCGCCCAATAATTAGAGTAAAGCGAATTCTCTAGCAGTTCCTTAATAATATCTTCTGACCAAATCAACGCTGTATTTGGTTTGGTCCAAATAACTTTAATCAAAAAGGAACATTTCATCGTAATTTTTGTTTTTAAAAAATAAAGTAAGACGTAAATACCTTTTGGACCTTCAAAACGGGCAAGTGCGGTGATCACGGCAATCAAAAAGCTTACTACTACTCCTACTTGTTTGATTTGACAAAATAATTATTTGTTTTACATTGCGTAAAAACGGGGAAAACGGAAAGCTTTTTTTCTTTTTTTTTTACTTTAAAAAAATGGAAGCTTTCACTAATAAAATTATTATGTATTAAAATCTTCGATGTTTGAAGTGAGCAAGATTTTGTAGGCAATTACCACTGTTTGGACGAACTTTCCAACAATTTCAGATAAATAATAACCGAAAAAATCAAGATAAGAAGTTTATAAACAAACACACACGTTCCATGCTATAAAAATGTATTTATTTGATGCTAAATTTAGTGCTAAATTTGGTTAAGTAATTAAAATGACGGTAATTACAAAAAAAAAAAAAAAAAGAAAGAGAGAGAGAGAGAGGACAGGGAAGCGATTGGATAACACACATGACATAGACATAGACAAACATATTCACTCACACCCGTCGATGACCAAACCCTAGAATGTATTTCCTCTGACCTAGGCTTCTGTTGCTGTTGGCTGTAAAAGAAAAGGAGGTTTCGAGTGTCGAGATCCCCCGAAGTTCTTTGGACCTGATTCTGTTGGTGCCCATAAGCTCTCGGATAACCTGTAAATCGATTGATTTTTCTGATTTGTTTTTGGGGTGTGAGTTCGTTTGTATCTAATCGGATCTTGCGCAGTGCCTAGTGCGTCAGTACTGTCTCGATCTGAATTGAGAAGAAGAAGCTTTAGAGAATGTGGGGGATCGAGGGGTAATTAGAATAAGAGTGAGAGATTGGTTAGAGAGATCGATGTCGTTCAAGAGTCTGATTCAGGACATGAGAGGAGAGCTTGGGAGTATATCAAGAAAAGGATTTGATGTGAGATTCGGGTATGGGTCGAGGTCGAGGTCTCAACGCGTGGTTCAGGATGAGACTCTGTGTGTTCCTGCCCCCGTCGACGCCTTCAAGCAGAGCTGCTGGGCCAGCATGCCCCCTGAGCTCCTCAGGGATGTCCTCATCAGGATCGAGGCCTCCGACCACTCTTGGCCCTCCAGGAAGAATGTTGTTTCTTGCGCTGGTGTTTGCCGCAACTGGCGTGAGCTCGTCAAAGAGATCGTCAAAGTTCCCGAGCTTTCCAGCAAGTTGACTTTTCCTATCTCCCTCAAGCAGGTTCTCCTCTCTTCTCTCTTCACTTCCACTTTGCTTCTTCTTCTTCTTCTTTCCTCTCATTTCCCTTTCTCCTTTTTCTTCAGCCTGGCCCAAGGGGATCCCTTGTCCAATGCTATATCATGAGAAACCGCAGCAATCAAACTTACTATCTCTTCCTCGGCCTCAACCAAGGTGAATGCTTTCTCTCTCTCTCTCTCTCTCATTCTTCTTATTCCTATGAATTTGTTTGTTTGTGAATGATCAAACCTTTGCTTCTTCTGCTTCCGCAGCAGCTTCTAACGATGATGGCAAGTTCCTTCTTGCTGCTAAGAGGTTTCGGAGGCCAACTTGCACTGACTACATCATCTCCTTAAACTCTGATGATGTCTCCAGAGGAAGCAGTACCTACATCGGAAAGCTAAGGTTACTACTTCCTACTCCCACTCTTTATTTTTCATTCTTTCTTTTTTTCCACATATATATATTTATTTGCCCATAACCTTTGCCTTCAGGTCTAACTTTCTTGGTACCAAGTTCACTGTCTACGACGCTCAGCCGACCAACCCTGGAGCTCAGGTCACCAGAACCCGTTCAAGCAGACTTCTCAGTTTGAAACAAGTCAGCCCCAGGATTCCATCTGGCAACTATCCTGTAGCTCACATCTCATATGAGCTTAACGTCTTGGGCTCCAGGTGATTTTTTTTTAATCTTTATGAGAGAAATTTACTCGTTGCTCTAAATGGTTGGTTTTTGCTGATAATTGTCAACTTTTGTTTTTGTATCAAAAAACCAGAGGACCGAGGAGGATGCAGTGTGTAATGGATGCCATCCCCGCATCGGCAGTAGAACCTGGAGGAACAGCTCCCACTCAGACTGAGCTTCTCCAGGGCAATCTCGATAATTTCCCGTCATTCTCCTTCTTCAGGTCGAAATCCATTCGTTCCGAGACTCTCCCGCCTGGCCCATCCTCTGCTGCTCAAAAGGAAGGCCTGCTTGTCCTCAAGAACAAAGCGCCCAGATGGCACGAACAGCTCCAGTGCTGGTGCCTCAACTTCAATGGCAGAGTCACTGTTGCTTCCGTCAAAAACTTTCAGCTCGTAGCAGCTCCCGAGAACGGACCTGCTGGGCCTGAGCACGAAAACGTGATTCTCCAGTTTGGGAAAGTCGGCAAAGATGTCTTCACAATGGACTACCAGTACCCTATATCTGCCTTCCAGGCCTTCACCATTTGCCTTAGCAGCTTCGACACCAAGATAGCATGTGAATGAATGAATGATTCCAACATGCTATCTTGTATTTACTTGTATTATCTTGGAAGAGAAGATTGCGTTCGCCTCATCGTCTAAGCCCCGTGTGTACTGTACATAAGTCCATACAAAGAGAGACTCTAAATCCAAGACCGTAGACTGTGTTTGTTCTTATTCCATTGTGTCGCTAGTGATTGTAGTTCCAGACTGTATGATTTCATCTCTCTGATAATTTAATCTGATCGTTTTTCTTTTTGATAGAATGATTCAAATTTATCTAAGACCAGAAATATAAGAGATTTCATTTCTCAACTCTTTTTTTCTTAACAAACATGTGCAATAATAGAGTGCTCTATATTATTTCTTGTGATGACGCCGGCCATCAATAATACGAAGGAAGAAGTGGCGGTGCTTGTGGTGGCGGCCCTCCAAAGCAATCTCGTAGCAGCCAGCAGCAACAGAGGCAAGATAGACTGCAGGATTCAACATATACGTATCATAAACCTCTTAACTCTCTAACAAAAACACAATGAACCAGAGAAAGTCTTTACCAGGAACATATCATGTCTGAAAATCCAGGAAAGAAACCACCAATTGGTGGAAACATCCCTGGTCCTCCAGGTCCTGGTCCCCATCCAGGACCGGGTCCGGGTCCTCCAGGTCCTCCAGGTCCCATGATAGATCTTCAACAGTCTGGTCAAGATGTGAAAGAAACCTCTAATTCAGCACTCTAGTGTAATACATGAGATGGAAAAAACAGAGGAGGGGTTCTTGTTATATAGCAAGTTTGTTGGTAGAAAGAAGATACTAAATTCAAAAGGAAACGAAAACAAACAGTTAAGGAAGAAGGATAGATGCAACAAAGCTTCTCTAAGGCACGAGAGAGCTGCAACTACTTTTCCTCTCATATCTATTCCCCACCAAATGTTCAAGCCCACAGAGATATGATGCTTTTAGAGAGTCGTCAACATAGGCTTATTCAAAAGCATCTGAGCCGAACATGCCAACATATTCATCGGCCTGCTATGTTAGTACAAACTTAAGCCCATACAGAATCGCATTGCACCATTTTTTTTTTTTTTTGTCCTGGAAAATAAGCTCGTAAGATCAAATTACAACAAAGCCTTCGTGAAACATTTTAAGTTTTGTCAAGTGACCATTCATTTGAGACTCCATCAACAAACATACATATGTGTCATAGCTTAGAACACATAAAAAGGACTCATCTGATGATTCGATTATACAAGAAAAGATTGATTTTTGTATAGTACAAAACAATCAAAGGTCTGCTGCTACGAAACTAAGGGAACCCACAAACTCGCTATCATCATGGATCTGCCTTGGCGAAACGTCCCCTGATTCTTGTCCTGCTTTCTGCACGAACCTTGCGTGATTCATATCTGATGTGCTTCTCGTACCTGTTTCACATTGAGTCCAATTCGTGTTTTTAAATTAGAATACAGATGTAGATACGTTGAGGAGTTAGTTAAGAAGTTACCTTCGAGATTTCTTCTTTGCTTTGTAGCGAGAGAGAGCAGAGTTTCTCTCAAGACTGTTGATCTCATGTATCGACCTTGTAGCACGAGTGCAAACCGGAACCATCACCGACGATGAAGATTCTTGCCGAGTGCAGCCTTTCCGGTTCACATTCTTATCATCTGACTCAGACAAGTTCTTTTGCAGAGAAGAAGAATAAGGAAAGTCCTGATCTTCTGGTTGATCCTCGAACCATTTCAGTCCGCTCACCTTCAAAAAGATTTAGTTTGAGAGATGTGCGTCCCAGAATCGAGAAGAAGCACAGAAAGAAATAAAACCTGATACTCAAGTGTAGAGAACAAATCGTCATCGTTTCCCGGTTCTAGGAACTGGAATCCGGCGTCGAGCTCAGCATCTAGTGTTTCGTATTTCAGACAACTCGGCTCGGATCTCGATAGTTCACGGAGCTGTCTGATCATCTCCTCTTTGTGTCTCCCGCAGGTGGCGTGGCGATTCTGAGAGAGACAAGTTCCAAAACATTTTCAGAAAAACAGAGGATTTGTTCTGACCGGGAAGAAAAAAAAGGAACAACTTTTATATTCATATTGTGGAGAAACAATTTTACCTTGGGGAGAGGAGGAACATCCGTGGCCCGGAAGTTGTGACCCGACCCGCCCGAAGCAACCAGATCGTTGAGGCTGACGATCTCCGGCGGGGTCTCCCAGGGAAGAAAGGGAGCCTTGTCGCTGAGGTCGTCGAGGCCGACGATTGCGAGTAGCTCCGTGGCGGAGGGACAGCCGGAAAATCCTTCCAAGGGCCTGCGGCTGTGAAGCGAGGAAGAGGCGGTGTGGTGTTGCCAGTCGCAGTTCTGGCAAAGCACAGACCTTTCGGTGTCGCAGAAAACGGAAGAGGGAGAGTCGTCGCAGGAGTCGCAGAGAAGTGACCTGAAGTGTTTGGAGAAGAGCTGGTTGGTGACGTGGACTTGCTTGTCGCAGGCGAGACAGAGCTTGGCAGAGTCAGCTTTGCAGTAGATGAGAGCCACGGAGGAGTCGCAATAGTCGCAGAGACGATGGGGACCTTCTTCTCTTTCTTTTTCCATTGGAACCGACACTCTGTTTCTTTTTCTCTAAGGATGAAGAAGAAAGAATCTTCCAACCTCTTGTTCGGATCGGAGAGCAGAATGCGATATCCAACTACTTTGGTAGCTTTTTATTCCTCAATGTAAAAGCCAATATCTCCACCAAATGACGTTTACACTGACGCCATTTGCTTGACAAGTCCACTTTCCTTGGGGAGGAAATCTGCAAACACACTCTCTCCTGCTTCCCGTGGATTCATATATCCTTAAAGTGGACCATCCTCCTACGGATTAAGCCTATTTTATCTGTTTTTATCCTCACTCGCCGACACATTTTGGCTACCGTAAATACTTTGCTTGGTTAAAATTTTCCATAATATAAATACTAAAAGACAAAACAAAATTAATTACGCTCTAGAAAGAAGAAGAATAATTACATTTGGCCACACAAGATTTTCAAGAAATCTATATATTCTAGTCTAAATATGAAAATTCCGCCAACATACGTGGCGAAATAGGGACGATAGAAAAGGGAAGCTCGTTGTCGTTGCAGTGTCATGTCGATTTGGTTGATATTTATAAAAACAGGCAAGAAAAAAGACTTTGCCACGTTACCGACATAGCTAGAATGCTCGAAAGTGAGCTCCTTTTTGTTTTGTTTCGTTTGACATCACTAGACGAAATGATATGGATCCCACAATTCAAAGATTTATTCAATCCAAATTTCCATTAACTCCACTCAAAACTTATCACTCCTTAAGTATATTATTAGTTCATCAAGTTAGTTGTCGACGTCGATGCAATTAATTAGATTTATCTCGAACCCTACTGGTTTTAATTTAACCGAGAAAACTTATATAAGAGCTGCTCCATGTGTTTCGAACATAGCAGAATATTCAGAACACATGATCATCTCTGTCCATCTTCATCTCAGTTAACACATATGGCACGATCTTGAACACTAACACTGTAACACATACGGCACATCCATCATCTACGTTTGCTTTTGCATACTCGAAACACGCCTCAAAACTAATGTTACATGCAAGTTTATTATCATCATTCAAACAAGTATATATGATTTAAGCAATATTTATAAAAGAAAATTGAACAAAGAGGTAATCCATGAAGCGCGTAGAAGAAGCAACAATCAGAAATCGAGCCCCCTCTTTTGAGTCATAGCATCTAGGTAACTATCACATGTGCTCGGGGATTTGAACCATTTTACCATACTAGTGGGTACGCATGTTGTAGTATCTTAATGTTGTGCATATTTTAAAATTCATTTTTTTAAAAATGTTGTGCATGTTTATACTCTTAATTAGATAGTTTATGTTTGACTGGTCATTGGATATGTAGTACTCAGTACAACAGTTAAAACATGCGAGGATTAATTTACCAGACAAGGGCCTAGGACTAACGGACTGGTAGGTACGATTTGTGCATATCTCCATTGGACTCAATTTTTGCATTCTTTAGTTCTAAGTTTCTAACTAAGTTTGGTATTCATTTGTTTGGTTTTCTTAGTTAATTGTTTAAAACTGGCTTTCATTAATTGTTTTCTTTGATGAAGTGTAATAAAGTATAAAGCGACCTAATGCTACAAGTATACAGATAATATGGTATAGTATTGTGAATCTATAATATTGGTACAAAAAAACTTAGTTTAATTTGTACCCAAAAAAACCAACTAAACATGTGTGAACTAGTTAAAATAATGTAATTAATATTTGAATTTATTCCATAAATAAGAGGTGTGTAAAGATCACGTTTAAAATGGATGGTGGTAGGTGGCAAATTTTTTTGTCAACAATTGCAGCCTCTACCAACCCCCCATAACAACTATAAATATCACCCTAAGGTGATCAAACAATCCATCCCAAAACAAAAAGAAGAGAGAAAGAAGAGAGAAAGAAGAGAAGAAGAGAGAACGTGAGAGAGAGAGAAAAAAAAAAGTTTTTTTTTCTTTTGAGAAAATTAAGTAAAATTTTCTCGGAGTGTTCTCGGTTTTGGGTGTGAGTTGAGAGCTTGTAAAAATTCCTTGGTCGATAATAAAAAGATCTGTAGCAGGTCCGGAGACGTAGGCAAGATTGGCCGAACTCCGTTAACAAATTCGTGTGTGTATCTTCCCGCTCCCACAAATTCTGGTCTTTTTCCGCAAAAGATTTGACCGCGTATTTCCTAACAAGGTGTTAAGGAGGAAAGTACATACAGTGCATCCATACAAAATGTTCTCTAACCTTTAAGTTGGTCCATTCAAAATATACTATTGGAATTAGTTTTCTAGCTAACCTAATCACTGAGAATTACCATGAGAAAAACTAGCGTGATAATCTCCACAAAATCTATGTTGATTGTGAGCACTCGCACACGCGCGATGGATAAAAAATAATATGTTTTTAGCACTCATCATGTAATGCATGGGATTGTCATATGGTATGGAAAGTGTAAGGATTTTCTCACTTGTGCGCCTCTCTATATGATTAGTCGTTTTTTCTTTTAGTTGGGTCACTCGGAAAAAAGACCACAATAGAGAGAAATGTAAGCAAAATGATATGATGTCTTGAGGGGAAGTGAACACGCTACTTGTTAATAACATGTATCACCTGTCCTGAACCATTGCCTTTTATTGATCCCAAGTTTTCAGCGTCTAGTACAATACTTAGATATGTGCGAATTACGGCTCTGGCTCTCATTGTTCGAGCCATAAATTAAGTAAGAAAATTAGCTTGGTCTTTGTAACTAAACTTTCTGCGGACATAAAAATTAGCATGCTACTAGCTAGTACTACCGTAGACCAACAAAAAAAAAAAAGAGAAGAGGAAGACAAAGCTGTCAATTTATAATCTAACGGATTCTCTTAATATATCTCCTTCGATGATTGAATCTTTGCACAAAAAAGAGGAAAATGAGAAATGATTCGAGCTTTCGGTGAGAAAACATATATGCATAGCATAGTATATATGGTGATTCCGCCAACACCAACTTGCCAAAGACAAATATTCCTTTCTTTCTTTCTTCTTAATTATTCTGAATGTCTCTCTTGCCAGTCGCACGAGTAGTACGCGTGGATCACACGCATGAGTTCTCGGCTGCTTCATGTCTTGGTTTACTTTTCCGATTGTTTTGTGGGCATAGCTTTTCATGTGCGTGATTCTCTTTTACTTAAACGATACTATATATTATATCATAGTTCGATATTCATTTGTATATCGTTTAGCTATAAAATACTACATACAGTTTTTATTTAATTGTCAGAAGGTATATTGCTAAATCCAGCTGATTCGTTATGTTATAAACTTATACTTGATAACATTATAACTGCTCTCTGTCAACTAATAAGTCACTAATCTCCAGGAGCATAGATTTCTATGGTTTGTTTCGGGGGAAAACAAATGCATAGTCTTCTTATATGCATGCATGCTTTTGTAGGCATGCATGGTTTTATAACATTTTAATTTATGGTGTCAGCATAGTGTACCGAGCTTTACGTTGCGCTGTTTTTCCTTTTCATGTTTTCATGCTTTTTCATAGTAGAGACTAAACTGAAACCGAATGTTGTATCATTCCACTTTGGCGAATTCTAATATTCGCATGAGCTTCGTTCCTTTAAAGTAAAAAAATGGACCATTTTCTAAGTAATCATAGAGATTCTCTCTCTATATATATTCTTCTGGATACGAATCTGTAGCTTATAGGGGTATGTTTTGCTCACGCGCCGGTCAAAGAATCTTGGATCTTATATATATATAAGTGAATGTGGTTCTTAATTCTTACACGTCCTATACAACTTCCGATTAGATTCCCCCAACTCCCAAGATCCCAAGTAGTTGGAGGTCAAGAAAAGTTGTTCCATACATCTTGTAAAGCCCCTTTTTCTACTTGTATTATTTCCATTCGACCTTTTCAACTCAAGAGAATCATATTTTCATAAAAACTTAAAAGTCTATATTTGAAGGCTATTACACGCTTTTGGTTCGAGAACTTTGAAATATAGCTAATCGTGGTAAATTTAAGTGACTAAAGGGAAATGTTGATCGTCTATTTATATTATACCAGATGATAACTTTTTTTTTTTTTTGGAACACATACCAGATGATAACTAAAATGATGAAAGAATGACTAAAATGTTTAAAACTATTCAAATATATCATGCATCATGAAATAAAACGGTAAAATGTGTTTACTGGTGACGCGTCGCGTGGTATATTGATTTGTGAACAGGTTACCAAACTAAAATTTGGTTTGAAGGTAAACTTATTAGTTAATATATAGGGGATATACGTAGCATACATGTTAGTCTAGAATCCATTATATATGTAGCATTTTACTTTGGTTAAATGTGTCCGCAAAATTAAAGATATGTGGTATATATTTACAAAACAGGTAAAATCAATTTCAAGTAGCAAACAAAAAGTCAAGAAGAGATATATGCTTCGTTATCGTGATCTAAAGCTGAGAGGATAATGTATGTTCTACGTATAACTACTATACAATGATTCGTTAGTACTTTTTCCCCCAACAGTGCATCCTATCAGACGATCAGTGTTTATGTGTTTTTTTTTTTTTTTTTGAACACATATCAGTGTCTATGTGTATATATGTTTATTACATCCGCATCTAGAGAGAGAAAGAAAGAAATTGTTAAAATGTTTGTTTTAGTTATTTTTCTTATGTCAGTATTCAAAATAGAACACAATAATAATAAAACGAGAGAATCTCATCAAGAAAAGAAAAAGAAATGATTTCGTCAAGCCATGATATACTTTGGACCGCGAAAGATCTTCTGCCCTCATTAATTGATATCTTAGCAGTGCATTGCCCTCCTTTTTTTTCATTCCGCCGGATTTTCAGGGTAGAATTTAACTCAGTCTATGCTATTCAAAACAATTGGAATTATGCTCCAAATGGGCAATAGCGCGCTAAGAAAAATCATTCGTGGACGCTAGCTCTAGACACTAATCCTAAAGGCTAAGTCTTATCTACCAATAAATCTTAGCATTGGTAGATCAATGGATCTTAAGTCTTAACACGCCTACTTAACTAGTTATATTTTAAAAATCAAAAGACGAGTTCATGTGGTTAGCAAGTCACTTACAAAAACTTAACGTCACACTGTTTCCTAGAACAAAATAAAAATTTAAAAATGCAGTTTAATTTGATATATATATATATATATATAGAATGTTATTCATCACAAGTTTGCAATTAACAAAAAACACAAAAGGAAAACTGGGAAGCCCTTTAAAAAAAAAAAAAAAAACGGAAGCCGCCTGCTTTGTTAACATAATCATACAGTATCTTCTTGATGAGCAACCAATATAATTACTCTCATCTTATATTGTAATTTGAATATGTGGCACATATATAGAGTATATACATTTAATTGTTTTAATACTAAACGAATATTGTGGATGGAAATCCATGACTATATATATAGTACTAACTTAGTACTATCAGAACATACATGTTGTCGTTCGGTTGGTATGTATTCAAAAGTATGGGAAGTCTTTTCAATCTTGGAGATCCAAATTAAAATGCCAAAGAAAAAAAAAAGAACGATTCAATACTCTTTTCATTAGCATAAACAGAGATTTATCGTACATCAACATACACCAGTTGATTAACTAGACTGAAACATGAAATAAGCTAACCAATAGAAGACACATATGATACACATTTCAGAAGAAGTCATCATCTGAATATCTAGCTAGTAGCTAGTGTGTATCGAGCTCACACTCTAGCTCGAAGGGTTTTTATTGTCACTAGCTAGCTAATGAGATTCATTATATATGGAGGATTCCATTAGCTAGTAAAGGAGGGACTGATAAGGTTTGATCAAGGGGACGAGAGAGCCACTAAGGTGAAGGGACATGACTTCATTGGTGGAACCGACGAGCTTGCCACCTACGAAGACAGCTGGCACCGCTGTGGAGCAGCCTATACGGAGGAGAGCCTTCTCGATCTCACGGCTGTCTGGGTCGTTGTCGATCTCGTGGATAGTTGGCTGAACCCTAAGGTCACGGAACAGGATCTGAACAGCGTAGCAGAGACAACATGAGCTCTTCGTGAAGATCACCACTCCTTTCTCAGACGACATTCTCATCACCTTGTCCATGAGATCTCACGCCTAGCTAGGGTTTAATTGAACTTTAGCTTTTTCGGATCGATGTGTGTGTTCTGTTTGGTTTGAGTTTGTAAAATGCTTGAAATCTGCATCGCTATTTATAGCAACTGCTTGAGTGAATCTTTGGACTCTTCTTGTTTATTTATCTTTTCTTTTTGTTAGAAAGATAACATTCAAAAAGTTAATATTAATATTATAAGAAATATGAAAAAATAAGGAAAATAAATATCAGATGCCTATTTGAGTATTTTTCTTCTTCTTTATATTCTGTTTGACTGTGTCCAAGTTGTACACGTACATTACTATCGAGTAATGCTGCAGTTGTTTCGACCGTCATTTAACAGTTGATTAGTTTGTTACTTCTCGAACACGATTCGAAACATTGTTATTAATTTCACCTTTGCGTGGGGTTAATCATATCGTGAATAATATTTGACACTGCGCGTGACATAGATGCGTGTGTGTGGGTGTTTGTGCATGGCCAGACCCGCGTTAATTTTTGCGTTAATATAATACACATCAATAAACATATATATATATATATATATGGTCAGCAATACTTAAACGTTAAAACTAATCAAATCAGATTGACGATCAAACAATTTGTTATAATTTTGTTTAAGCGGTTTTATAAACCGGAATTCAAACGTATTTCGTAAGAGAATTAGCATTCTAGGATATAAAAAATAAATTAGGATGATACTAGCTCGTACGTACCGTAGAACCACAAAAGAAAAAAAAAAAAAAAGGAAGAAGAAGGAAGAAGCTGTCCATTTATAATCTAACGTATCCTCCTCATCAGAGCATTATTATGGGTAAAAACCATCAAAGTTTTTTAAAAAAGAATTATATTGATATTTTAACCAGATAATTATATATTTATTATTTATTCATATGTGATTGTGAACTATTAGTAAAGTGACAAGTGGAGAATTGAGTTTCTTATAATATGAAAAAATTTCTTATATTAGAACTTCTTGATATTCTCTCTTGATTTTTAATTTTATTTATTTATTTAATTGTTAAATTTTTGTGCCAAATTAAGAGGGTTAAAATGAGAGAAGATTCGAGCTTTCGGTGAGAAAACATATATGCATGGCATAGTACATAACTACATATGGTGATTCCGCCAACACCAACTTGGCAAAGACAAATATTCTTTTCTTAAATTTTTGTTAGAATAAAATTTGTTTTTTTCTTCTTATATTTTTCTCTTCTTTCCAAATTGTCTCGCTTGCCAGACGCACGAGTAGTTCGCGTGGATCACACGCACGAGTTATCGGCATTCCGACTTGGTTTACTTTTCCGATTGTTTTGTGGGGCGTAGCTTTTCATGTGCGTGATTCTCTTTTATTCAAACGATTCTTCATAATTCGATTTTCATTTGTAATTCTTCAAATATTAATGAAATGATATAATTTCCAATCCGTGATATATTGATATAGAATCAAGAAAAGAGGTATCAATGGTGTGCTTAAGATACCTAAGTTTACAATATATTATTAATAAAAATAAATAAAATTAGTACCTGAGCCATAACCTCTAATGATATTATTATTGAACATACTACTCTTCTACGATTTGAAGGCCTAAAATTCGATTTTGATTTAACGTTGATGTTTTCTGTTCACCTCATCATTGTCTTCGTGTTCATTGCTCTTCTTCCATCTCTTGGGTGATTTCTCAACTGGCTATCCGATCTGCTCAGTCAATCATTGAAGAAATAAAAAAGAACAGTCAAATACAGGTTAATTCCCATATCGAGAGAAGCGCAGACTCCTCCATCTCAGCCATCTTTGCTTGAATCTTGGTTCTCTTTGTTTTAGTATTCTTCATTTCTCTTATAATAGTTACGATGGGTTTTGCTACAGAGAAGCAGCGAGTCCTGCTTTTCTTTTTGTAAGGTAAACTTTTATAATGAAAAGTAATGGAATGTTAAAGTAAAAAAAAAAAAAAAAAGAAAGAAATGAGAAGAAAGTTGTACTCAGAGACCCGAAAAATGCCATGAGAAACTAAGGCCACACCCACACAACCATATATAATAGAAACCTACTGATGTTGTATCAAGGAGCTCCTCCAAAATATCGTAACCCACCAAGTCTCTGTAAGAGTCAAGAGTCAAGACTCAAAAGCTTAAAGCAATGTTTCATAGAAATGTTCTTCACTATGAACTTCCGGTATCAGGGGTTTTAATATAACTTGATACACACTCTTTACCTTTTTCTCAAGCATTCTGCTAACAGCTTCCATAGCTGTGGCTGGGGGAGGCGCGTTCTTTGCTTCCTCAGCCCGTTTTTTTTCGCTTTTCCTAAATCAAGGGAGAATAGAGAACAAGAGTATCATTGATAAACCATATAGGGTCATTAATGGACATTGTGCATATTATTTTTCACAAGTCAGATACTCTTGTATAAACCATGCATAAACATTACTGCAAAGTTAGTCACCTTTCTAGATTTTGTCACAGATGCTTTAGCAGCTTCCACAAGATTTCTCGCGTATTCTGGGCAATTAGCGTTGAAAGCTTCACTAGCCGTCTTCAGAGCTTCTTCCTTAGCTGCTTGCTCCTACAAAACAATATAATTTGGTAAGATTCTTATGTATGTAACAAATTTAGAAGGAATAAAAGAGAAGATAAATGATATAGCTTATCACTTCAAGCCATGGTTTGTTTCTATATTCCCATGAGATCTTGGTGAAGAGCTTTTCTTCCTCGTTGAGAAAACGGCCATCCACCTGGGACACAGTGAAATATTATGACCAACCATCAAATGTAAAGTGAACCTGTTGTAAGGAAAATAGATAGACTGGAAGAGAATTTTTAATTTTCCATTTCATGTTCCATCTTCGAGGTTAAACATTCTACTTAGAATCTAATACAGCACAAGGAAGCAAAATTATTGTCCACCTCGGGATCACCATCGACGTCAGAAAGATTGCCTGATTCACCCGAAGCTTCAGCATCCCAAACTGTTTCTCCTTCACTTTTCTCTGAGACACAGCACACAGCTCAAACAATAGCAGAAAAGTAAACTTTAACACCAAGTAGAACAGTTCACAGAGTTGCAAGTACACAGAACCCAACTCGTAACTAGACAAAAAAAATTGAAATGAAACCAAAAACGGCAATACCCGCATTAGTCGACTATGCAGTAGACTAAACAGGTCAAATAAAGAGAAAAGTAGGGGAATGAAAACAAGTCATCTTACACGCAAACTCGAAGGTAGCTCGAAAAATCAATAAGAAGAAACGGAATTTCCTTTTCCCTAGAGATGAGGAAAAGTTTTGGTGAATGGAAACATAACAGAGGGAAAGAAATCTGGAAGACGATTGGTAAGATTCCAACCTGCAAGCCAAGTAGAGACAGGAAGAGTGGACTAGTTCAGTTCTGCGGCCTTTGGTGAAGTTCTTGAGAAGATAATCAAAGTTAGAGGGTGCATGTAAGAATCATGTGACAGAGATTAATATTGTAAAAACGAAACATACTGTAAAGTATTAATTGGACAGCCACCATCTCTCTGATCACCAATTCCCAAGGCATCTTTCAAATTCATAAACTCATCTTCAGCTGCCGAAACAAAAGGTAGAATCAAATTTGGCACAAAGGTAAAGAGTCTAACAATGCAATAAGGAGCGAGGATAAAATAAGATCAAAATGGAAGATAAACGAAAGCTGAAGACTATGAGTTGCACAACCGAAAAAAGACGTACCCATTTTAATACTCCTTGCACGTGAGAGCTTGAAGTCCCACTCTGAACACTATTCACTCTGCAGGCACACGAATAATATGTCACCAAAACCAAATGGCAGTGCAGTGGTCTCTTCGCAGGGGATATATAAATAAATACCTGTCTTAAAGTATGTAGTTTCATCTGAATAATTGAAATTTTCCAATATCCTCGGTCCCACATAAGTTACAATGCCTACAAAAAAACATAAACGAAGCTCATCATCTTAACTCGGAACCAGGAACCCTCAAATCCAAAATCCAAAACACTTACAAATCTACACCACACCATGGCGACGAGATCTAATTATGGATTAGTTTTTAATCGTATATGAGTGTATCAAAAGAAACACTCACTCGATATTTTTAAGCTGCACTCTCTCGGAAAAGTCCGTGCTAGGTTGTTAAAATGGGCCAGAATTATAATTAGCTTGTTGTCATTTAAGTTTAAGCAGGCTGATCCGTTTATATCTGTTTATTATATGGCTTTTTACAGGCCCGTTCGGGATTAGAAGAATCTTTATGATCACAAGATTCATGGGTCTTTAAAAAGATCTAAAATAATTATCCATCCACATGATTATAACTATATGTAAGCGAATCAATATTAATCACAACCAAATGGCTTTGGAGTCCTTTAGCATCTGCTTGAGCGAGCCATCCACGTGGAAGGAGATGATGTCTTTAGCTGAGCCTACGTACCTCCCGCCTATAAAAACCGCCGGGACAGCCTGGTTAGAGCCGAAGTCCCTGAAGAGGGCTCGTTCCATGTCTCGGCCTTGTGGGTCCTTGTCGAGCTCATGGATCTCAGGACTTGCCCCGAGCTCGTAGAAGAGAGTCTTGATGCTATGACACATGCAACAGGAGCTCTTCGTGAATATCACTGCAGCTTTTTTCGATGCCAAATCTCTTACTCGTTCCATCGATCAAGAAATGTTACAAGCAACAAGGATCGCCTTGGATTAGCTACTACTGAACAAGCTCCTATTATTTATAGTCCCTTATGTGCTAGATTTTGGATATTTTAAATCATGTGGATAAACACACACACACACATCTATAAAAAAGTTACGAAGACAAATTTCAAAAGAAATAAATTACGCGATCGAAAGCTATCCTTATATACACTTATATATGTATTACTGTGTTTTATATTTTAAAAAGTTACATAAATCAGTTTTGTCTGCGACAGGCAGCAGCATCACATACCCTTAACATTTATTTAACATTTGGTTGGAATATTTTTAAGAACAAAAAGGTGATATTTATTTAATGGTAGCTTTTTGTTAGTTAACTGAGCATTTAATCTAAATTTGATATTAATACTAAAGGTCAAAGTATCTATAAAAGCAAAATTTGGTGTTGACCGGTGTGGTGTGTCATCTTTGTTGCAGTTCTGACATCACAAGTTTATCCATTCTTATATCATAAGTCTCCACATCGGCTGCATATATTATATACCATTTATATTCATATCATTTTTGTTGTAGTTCCTGTTATTAATAAGATAGCATTTTCAGAGAATAATGATCGCAATCGATAGTGTAATTATTATTTATTGTTTATTATGACTAGATTGTTTTGTAGAGCAATACGTTAACACTTTCGTCAATGTCTTCATATTCCTTTGCAAATATCTTCATCAAATTTTTAGGTATGATAGATAAAATGCCTTGTCGGGGGAATCCAAGGACGTGGCAACACAGAGGATCGATTTATATTAAAGAGATTCTTTATAGTTAGCATCTCGACCGTCCATAAATTTATAGGTCATGCAATTAGATTCTTGTTTTTTTCTTTGTGATCAGAATCATCACAAGGCGTTGACAACAGAGTCTTTACCTGGAAATTATTTACTACCTTTGTTTGCACGTATGTAATTTGAAACGCTAAAAGCCTAAAACTAATCCCGTAAGATTTTTGGTGGGCCGTTAAGGATTGGGCCGTCCATAAATCTTTTTTGGGCTTTTATTCTTCCCTCAACTACCTTTTTTTTTGTTTTTCGTCTGAATTTCATAAAAACCAGTATAAGCCTACTATACAATATACATAAAGAAACCAGAAGAGCAGCAAGCAAAAAGATATCCAATTACAACTAGACGAGCATTACACAGGTAATGCTACAATCCAGAGCCAAAAAATCAAGTAAACAGCGAGGAGCACCAAGAGCCACATAAGATTGCCACCGATCTTCCAAGGTAACGCTACGAGCCGGATTCCCTCAACTATTCAATCCCCAATTTTACAAGGAAATAAATACAACACTAACGTGGCAAGCTTCAACATGTAGACTCTTTACCAACCACAAAAACATAATCTAATGTGTGAAGCAGTACCATTAACAACACATGATTCAACTACAAATATAGAACACAGGACATAAGTCACCAATTCGCAAAGTTAAGCGGACAAAAAAAATAAGAAGAAAAAAATTCGAGTTCATTCCTTTTTTTTTTGTCTCTGTTTTTCTTTTTTCAGCCGCAACGGGAAGTAGAAGTACGGACAAGACAAAGAAACCTTGTCCGTCTCTATACAAACCTTATACACACAAACAAACAAACAAAAAGCCTGTTCTTGTTTTTTTTTTTGGTCTTTTGTTTTTGATAATATGCACATATACATTTGCTCTTATATATGTGATTCTCACTCGGTTCCTCTACTCAAATAGGCTTCTTCTTTTTTTAGGTACGTAGATTATATATTTATATAAATTCACATCACATGCTTCTATATAATAATAACAATCATATAGATTTAAGAATTGCCAAGGGTGATCCAGAGGCCTGCGTATGCGTACCCTTTCTTTTTTGAGGTGATCAATTCAAAAGGATCGACGGATTTCTCGGCCTTGTCTAGTGATTCTGCTACCAGTTAGAGGAAGAGAGGTCTGGCTCGAGAGTTGGAGGTCAGAGAATGGAATTGAGCCGCCGCTCTGTGAGAATATCAAACCTGCTGAGATGTTAGATGTGCTTCTTGAAGCTGGCAGACCTGACAAGTAGGGGTCTTTTGCAGCTCCGGATATGAGCTCAGTCGAGGAAGAAGAAGATGGGGCGGCTGCAAGAGCACCCAAGAGAGAGCTCACCGGGTACGGAGCCACTGGAGCATCAGCGAGGGAGGATGCAGAAGGATTGTATCTGATGGTTCCCATTGGATGATCAAACTTACATGTTGATCCAAACTTACAGAAGCCGTTTTGTACGTAGAAAGTGCAGCGTTGCACACCCTGTTTTCAACCCCCAAGTTAAAATGGATTTAGAGAGAGAGAAAAAAAGTGTTACTATGATCATTGCGATCGTCAAAATTTCATGATGCAGCAGCAAGTATAGAAAGAGCATACCGGGCGTAGAGGAAGACCAATGGGGCTGAGGACGCAGTTAGCTCTTGGTGGAACCCGATCTCGAGGATGATGAAACTTGCAAGACGTTCCAAACTTACAATCTCCTGTTTTCAAATAGTATTGGCACTCAGGCTCACCGGGTCTCTCTGGAAAGCTCTGTTCTTTCTGAATAACACCTGTAGGAGAGGACAAGGACGGATAAACCCCGGGAAGGGAAGGAGTGGTGGAAGAGAGCTGTGTAACTCCATATAAAGAAGTTGCCCCAACGGCGTGCTGCGCACCAGGAGATAGAGCAGGGCTCACAGGTGCCTGGACGAAAATAAATAAAAAATTAATAGAGAGAGAGGCAGAAATGTGGTAAATAAGAAACGCGTAGAGGATAGAAGAAGGGTTACCGAGTAAGGACTCCAGCCCTGAATAGGAAGGACACCTGGGGTTAACAGCATTGGACCATAGGCGCCTTGCATATAAGAACCGGGAAGAAGAGTTCTTGCAACTCTCAAGCTAGAGGATGGAGCTCCATACTGGTCAGGCATAAGTGACTGCACCGATGGATAAAACTGAGGTGCAGATGCTGGTGGTGGTTGGACTGTTGCACCAGCAGGCTGAGGATGATGAAATTTACAGGTTATACCAAATTTGCATTGCCCCGTTTTCAAATAGTAGGAGCATTCGTTTTCACCCTACAAAGAGTGTTTTTTTTTTTGTGAAAGAGAGCATGCAACCCAAACCGACCCTCAATTAGATGTGTACATGTACAAAAGAGTGAAAGAAGGGAAACAAAGGTTACCTCTCGGACAGGGTATCCGTACATATTTAAAGGGACGTGGCTCATGGATCCACCTGCATTCTTTGGATGGTGGAATTTGCATGACGCCCCAAATTTACAGGTTCCAGTTTTCAAAAAAAACTGCAAAGATAACCCAAAATTTACAGTCCATAATCACTTGGGAAGAAAAGAAAAAGAGCATATACAATGGGTCGTAGTTGGTCGGGGAGACCTGACATGGGGGTTCACCAATGCGTTCTGGATACTGCCCTGTAGCTCTAACAGTAGCTTCAACCTACACGAGATAGATGCAAACTGATATTACAGAATATTGTAAACCCAAAAAAAGGAATGTGAAAACAAACAAGATTCGAAGAGAGGAAGGAGGAGAGTATAATAAACAGGGTAGCGAAATGCAGAGTAAGAAGGCGAAATGCAGAGTAAGAAGTTGTTCCAAGAGACAAGAAAAACCCAGACTGAAATTATGAAAGCTTGTCACTTTCCCACATTGCGGAAAAAAGGAGGCATTTTGACAAGGAAAGAAGAAAAAGGAGGAAAGGAGGAAAGAAGATATACCGTGGCACGATCGCGAGGATGATTGTAACGACATCTACTACCGTAGCCACAGACACCAGTTCGCATGTAGTAGGCACAGTCAGGGGCACCTGGTCTCTCTGGGTACGTTTCACTACCCAACCCTAATCGCCACATGGATTCTGCAGATTACCACTTACAAGACAGATTCACCAAAAAGAAGAAACCCTAAAGAGACCGTACAGGGGCATGCGAATCAAGGGAATAAGAAGAAGAAGAGACCTTCGAGTCCGGTGTCGGCATCTCCGGGGGTCCATTCGGGACCTTGCGAGCCATTCAACGGCGGATTGCGTCCATACATGTCCATTGAAGCCCCTTTTTTCTAGGGATTTCGTGTACAGTAAAGTTAGTAAAACTCTCTCACCTACTACACACCACACAGAGAGAGAGACAAGAGAGAGTAATGAAGAAATGTCAAAAGGTCATCGACGGAGATTTACCGGAGAAGAAAGCGATGTTGAAGCCAAAGTCGAGAGAGAAATTAAAGAAAAAAGAGTTTTTGCTTCGACAGTGATTGATTGAGCTTCCTTCTCTCTCCCTTCACACTGCCGTACGGTCTGCCTTCTGCAGTGTTTCTTTTTTTAGCTTTCGATTTCTCTTTTTTTTTTTTTTTCTTTTTTCTTTTCGTATTTCTTTGGTTGTATTTCTCTGGTAATTTTCGCATTTAAGTTTTCCTTTTTTTTTTTTTTTTTGTTCTATCTTGGTCCTTGGGTCGCCAAGTAAAAGCATCCCAGGAAAGGGAAGATATTTCCAAGAAAAATATAAACACAAATCTCAACTTTTTTTTTTTTTTTCTGTAATTTCAGTTACTTCTTTGGAGAATGACAGTAAGGCCCTTGCGCGGGGATAGCGCGGCGCGAGTGGCCAACTTGAGAAAAAGAGGCAGTTATCATCACTCGCGACTGGTCTGGTCCGAAACTGGGGACACATCCGCCCTTCTCTATTCCTTTTAACTGCTCTCTTTTTTTTTTGTTTAGCTGCTCTCTCAACCCAATCAGTGCTAAAATATTTTTAACATATTCATTCCAAATTCTTAAAACAAGAAAGCTTTGAAGAAAGATCAGTGAAATGCCATTTCCGGTGAAGATCAGGATCAGACTAGGTTTCTCGTTCCACTTCTTCCAGTGGTCGTTGGGTCGGGATCATAAAAGAAAAAAGAAAAGTATTTGCATGACATTTTGATTGGTGGTGGATATATATTTTTTGCCCTTAGCCCACTAAGAACATATATATAAGCCCATATATGGCTCAAGTAGCCATCCTCCGAAGCAAGAAGAGATTGGAAGGAGATCGGGCAAAGCAACACTGAGTGAGCGACACGCTCAGTTTCCTCGTCCCAAAAAAAAAGACTCTAACGATGAGCAGCAGCAGCAGAGACTCTCCTTCACCATCGGTTATCTTGTCGACTCTTGTCGATTATCTCCGGATTACGCCATCGTAGCCGCTCGGAAGCTCTTGCTGGATTCTCCCCAAGGCCCCAACACCGTTCTAAACCTTCTTCGTGACCACGGGTTCTGGTAATAAAATGTATGAAAACAATTGCACCAACTCCATCTGGCAGGTTTAGAATTTGAGAGATGATTACAAGAAATCGTTGGATTAATAAAAAAGAGCAATTAAAGTAGACCAAACAAACCCACGGCAAAATGTAGTTAAACCGTAAGGTTTGTAAATAACACTTGCAAGAAGTTACTAGACCAAAAACTATAGAACACCTGAAATTAGAGGGGTATGCAAAAGTAGATAATGATTCTGAATGATTGAGATTTAAGATCCTCCTGGATTGTGTTTTAACATAGTAGAAATGCTGTTGAAACAAGCCCCGATTGTGAACCCCACAGGTTACCCAATGACCATTTTTGAGGAATGTGCGAAACAAAACACTTGATGATGGGACCAAATCGATCCCAGAGTAGACATTTTTTGATGATGTATCACAAGGAATCGTTGGTAATTAATCAATGCAGTCAGAGTTATACAAGCAACAAACCAGAGTATTGTGAAAAGTATACAATTCATATTAACAGAGTATGGAGACAAGCTCCACCAGAAGAGAAACGACTTAGAAGTATGTGTTCCCAAAACACTCCCTTTTAAAAAATCTACGGAGTTACCTGCAAAGTCAAGGGCAAAGAAGAAGATTCCGTGGAGACTGATGTTTAGTTCGGCTGGCACGCCCATGTTCCCATAGCCCAGAGACTGATGTTTAGTTCGGCAGGCACGCCCTGTTTTTGGTTCATTATAATTGATAAAAGTAGCTAACTTTTTCTCTCTCTCGTCTCCTCTGATCAACGAATTTTCAACGCAAATGAATCCCATTTGTAGGTCATCGCGATTATTCCTCCACCGTCGTCCTCCTCTCCGGCAATCTTCTCCTTGTTTCGATTTCTCCAGGAGGTGGCATTTTGGCCACTCTCACCCCCCTGAATCTGATCACCACCATCAACAAGGGGACAAGATCTTCCGCCTTGGTCTCACCGCTGATATCGGCTTGTCTGTCGGAAAAGCTCTCACCGGTTATCTCTGCGGCAGCACGGCGATTCTCGCGGACGCTGCTCACTCCGTTTCCGATGTGGTATGCTCAATCTTTCATCGATCCACTCAATACTCACTGATAACACGCAATATCAAGCGGTCCTCTCTTTCTTTCTTCTCTCTCAGGTTCTAAGTGGTGTTGCTCTCTTCTCTTACAGAGCTGCAAATGTTCCCAAGGACAAAGAGCATCCGTATGGTTGGTTGCTTTTACCTCGCCACCTTTAACTCTAGGTTGGATTTTAACTCTTTGCATTTCCTTTCCGCAGGTCATGGCAAATTCGAAACTCTCGGAGCCCTTGGAATCTCTGCCATGCTTCTCGCTACTGGCTGTGGTATTGCATGGCATGCTTTACACCTCTTACTTGTACGAACCTTTTACTTGTGTTATTTCGAGCTTCCCTATCCAAAAGTCTATGACTTGCTGCTCAGATTTCGTCTTCTCTCTTCCTTTCTCATTTTGCAGAGTGCACTGTCCGCATCCCCTGAGGTGGTTCATGCAAGTCATAGCCATGCTCACGGAATTGATATGGCTCATCCCACTCTCGCTTTGGCTGTAACTGTTGCTTCCATTTCCATCAAAGAAGGGTACACAAGTTACTTTTTTTACGTCCGAAACAGGAACAGATCTTATTCTTCTTTCTGCTATTCCTTCATCCCTATCTCTTCACTTATTCTGATCATTCTGCCTCAACCCTATGCTTCTCAGGCTTTACTGGATCACGAAACGAGCAGGAGAAAAACAAGGGAGTGGGTTGATGATGGCAAATGCTTGGCATCACCGATCAGATGCAATTTCTTCTCTAGTTGCACTCGTTGGAGTTGGTAAGCATTTATATCACATGACTACTTACGCCAATCAGCTTTATCTTTTGTTTCATTATCCCTGACCTACTTAAAGGGAGACAATGTGTCCAGCTATTGTAACACAGCCTTGTAAGAGAACCATTGAGAAATGGAGACGTGATGTTTTGAAATTTTACTTCTGTGCAGGAGGTTCTATTCTCGGAGTTAAGTTTTTAGATCCCCTGGCTGGTCTTGTTGTCTCGGCAATGATTTTCAAAGCTGGACTGGAAACGGGACACCAAAGGTACTCACACCTTTCCCCCGTGTAGTAACATGGAGTAATGGTTACAAGTCTGTCTTTTTGTTCCAACACCATGTCCATTGGTGAAGTTTTTCATTTCTTTGTTTAGCGTCTTGGAGCTGGTGGATGCTGCTATACCAGCTCAGCAATTAGAGCCAATAAGACAAACCATATTACAAGTTGAAGGAGTCAAGGTATGGACTATGGATCCTTATACATTTCACGATAATAGGCATTCAAGTAAAAATAAACATTGATAATATGGAATTATTTTGTAGATGCAGTGTATCTGTTAATCCGAAAGCATGCCTTTATGTTCTTCCTTTTTTGTTATTGATTGCTAATGAATGTCAATACTTTCATGATATTCTTTATCCATAGGGATGTCATCGGCTAAGGGGTAGGAGAGCTGGTTCATCGTTGTATCTTGATGTACACATTGTGGTGAGTGCTGCTTCCTTACCTTCTGTATCGAGCAGACAGAATTATCCCAGTAACATAAATCATTACCGCTTTTTCCTTACAGGTAGATCCCTTTTCCAGTGTCAGTGTTGCACATGAGGTAGGAGAATCTGTACGGGGACAGATCAATAAGAACCATCCTCAAGTGTCTGAAGTTTTCATTCATATAGGTATGCAGCATGATGGTGAAGAATATGTCTAATCTACTTATGCGCTGCTTTTTGGTCTTAGCTATCTTCTCAAACTGTCCTTGCAGATCCAGCTTTTTTACAGTTTTCTTGTAGCATGACGGATCAGGATAATATAAAGAAGGAAAGTAATCAAGAAAGTAACATCTCCAAAGAGATTAAACATGTCGAAACCACTGTCTCAGACATTTTTTCCTCTCAGTTCTCTGAGGTACGCTGTCTCAGACCAAACATAACCTCGCTTTATTTCTGTTTATTAGTTTTAAGGTCGATCCGTTAATGGAATCTTTCACATATCTGCAGAGGATGACGATCAAACGGGTTACACCCCACTTGTTGCATAGCAAGATCTTGCTCCAAATCGAAGTTGGGATGCCATCAACCATGACAATACAGTAAGCTCTTCCGTATCGGCACTTGTAGGCCATTTGTTTCACCCTTGCAACCACCTGACAAGTATTTGGCTGCTCTGCAGGGAAGCCATGAGAGCCGCTGAAGATGCGGAGAAGGAGATTCTGAAGGCAGCCTCAAATGTGGCTCGTGTCAGCATTCAGCTTAGTCTTAAGAACTCTTTGCCTCAGTAATTAGCTCTGGTGTTTGAAGAAAATAACAAGAGAACCGCTCTGCAATGGCTGCGACAAGTGCAACTTTGAAAAATATACAACCATACATGTCGGCGTTTTGTTTATATTTCTGGCGTCCTTTACACTGCTCGTCGAAGTCGATATGAGCAATTTCAATCTCGAAAGTTTGCAACTTGGTGAGTCCAAAGCTGAGAAAAGTTTTGGGATTGTAAAATTGCTGACCACTGATTCTGCGTTGGATAATACGAAAGTAAAATAACATAACGGCTCTCCATAGCTTCTTTCAGCCCCTAACATTGCTACAATGAGGGTATAACAAACAAAAAGCAAAACATTTCCTGTAACTATGATGCTATATCGACTCTAACTGCTAGATTCCGGTATACACACAAACGTCAATTTCGATCAAAGCCGAGTCTATTCTTTCTCGTCAGTCTTCGAACCATCCTCTGCAGTTCCGTTTCTGAACCCAGAGGACACAAGCGAGCGTCGACGGATGCGCTTAGTAGACTTTGTTCTTAACTCCTCCGTAGCCTTTCTCTTCTTTTTCGAGTTACCAAGGTACCCGAAAGCAAAAGCTTCCAGTGCCTTTGTAGTCAACGGTCGGGTCCTTGTACTCTGCCTCCGCCCGCTTACCTGCAGCTCCTGAGGCTTACACTCCATTTGAACAGATGACTGCTGAGCACAAGAGCTCTCGCTGTTATGCACCCCATCAGTGATGACACCATCATTACCATCAGCTTCGCGTTCTAGTGAGATTTGTGAAACGTTCAAGTCGAAATCTTCTCTGATTTCTCGTCTTCCTGGTGATATTTGGCGGTCTTCGTTTGTTCCACAAGAGCTATCTTCCGCGGAGGAACCAGTTGAGGACAGCTTCAGAGTTTGACCTTGATCGATATGCTCCCCTCTCATCAACACTACATTTTGATCGGCTTCTGATGGGTTCGGTCTCATCTGTGTCCCCTTCTTCACTGGTTTCTTCTTCCTGTATTGACTTTCACCAAAACAAGCCGATTCTCTCAAGGTCCAAGCTGCCAAGCTACTCCTTTTGGCGCAGACGGGTAACAACTTTGGATTTCTTGGCCTCCCGCCTTTCCGGTTCTTCTGCCGTCTCTCATTGAGCGAAATGGTGCTTCGACTCGTGGAATAGTCCATGTTTACAGAGCTGCTCTTACCAGAGCTGATGCTGCCCCCACCGCACACTCTTGAAACCGTTGATTTAGCTGTCATCTCTGCCTTGTTTTCAGATTCTTCTGACAATTTATCCTCGGATTCACTCAAGTAACTTGGGGAGTTCGCTATTGAATTGCCTGTCTCAACAGGCAGAGATCTTAACTCTTTCAATGTACATCCTTCCACACCATTCGCCTCACTGGTATCCATAATCGTAAACATGGTGATCCCCTGACCTTTACTTGTTTTGCTGCGTGGTTGTAGGTACCTTTTCTTCTTCTTGCTGCTTTGTGAAGAATCATCAAACTCCTCCGAAACTACCGGCGGGTCATTCCTGAGTTGCTCTTCTTTGCTCCCTTGCTTCTCGTGATCCGCATCAGTTGTGAGCTCAAGAAGCGTAGGATCTAAAGCAACTTTGTTCAAGACATCAGTGAGAGAATCAAAGTAGTGATTCCCCTTTGACATCTTCCTCCTGGAAAACTTGTTGGCTTCCGGGATGAGAAAAACAAGAGAATTCCTTGGACCATCTTTGGGCTGCTCAGAGTGCCACCCTCTGGCCAATAAACGTGGCCAAACAGCTTCCCAGAAGAGGTCACTGGACCGGGTTTTGCTCATCCTATATTCTCCGGTTAAGAATTTGACAATATCAGCAATCGGAAGATCATTCCGTATTCGGACTCGAGAGTTAGCAGAGGCTCCAGGATTCAACTTGGTTGGCTCTAACGCGCAGGTCAAATCTTTTTTTCCTTTACCTATACCAATCGCCTCTGTAAGTATATTGACACCAACCGTATTCTTTAAAGTAAACACATACTCCTCCAGTGCAATCCTATCTTCTCTAAATGCTTTAGATACCTACAAAGACAAGAGATAGAAAATCTCTAACATTCTGCATTTCGACAATGTTCATTTCACCTTCAGGTTACTCCTCTAAAAATAAGTAAGCAGGAGCAAACGAACCTGAAGCAGAAGAGTCTTGCATTCCTCAGATACATGAGACGAGATCCGAGAGAGCATTTCTTGTTGCCTCCAACCTGTCAATAACTTGTGGCCTTGAACAGACCGTCTGCATCTCGACTTGCGTCCATCTACCCATCTCCGGTATTCACTAGACCTGTAAAAGGTGCCGTAATAGTATGAGAGCATATCTCCCATTTTTTTGCTCCCAACAAATCTCTGCACCGAGACAAGGTTCTTCCCAAGACAGTAGAGGCCAAGAAGAAACCTCTCTTGCTCAGAGTCTTCCCAAGATTCACCTAAAGTCCCAGGGAACGGATAGAGGCTCTTATCGAGCCAGTCGAACTTGAACTTAGAATTTCTTTGGCATGGCAATGCAAGCACAATGCTCCTCAGCTTCATACTATCAGCTGGTTCATATTTTTCCAAGGGAACATGGCATGACGGGATCCCTTTTTCAATCTCGGCTTCACGGAAACCTCTGAACTTCTCACTTCTTGTCCACATGAGCGGGATAGGCAAACCAAATGCAAGCAGGTGGGGCTCAGATCCAGAGCATCTAATGAGCTTTAAACGATCATGGTCTGGGACTAGAACAGGGATATCTGCCTGGTACTGATCTCCAACACGCGGAACCACCTCGGGCTCTCCACTAATTCCATGTAGATATGCAGAATATGGGGAATTCAGCCGCTCAGAGGATTCATCGACAAAACCTTCCATGTCATCATCATCTGAATGAAATGGCTCCATCTGAGCAGACCACCAGCATCATCAAAAAAAAAAAAAAAAACGCAAACTTGTTAACTGTTTCTGAGCCATACACCCATCCAAAGCAATTCTCTATACATATCTGGAGTTAAACTCATCCCCAGATACTTAAAAAAAACTAACATTGAAAAAGAATGTCACGGAGAAAACATATGACCAAAACCAAGCTCGAACCAAAATTGAATGAAACGATTTCGAAAGCGAAAGCTGCGTTTTTATTACCATCATGAAAGCAGCTGAAGGGAAGAAACAAAGTGACCCAATTCATAAAAGCAAAAGAGAAACCAACGAATGTCTTGAAATCGAAAAACATTAAATACCTGATTCATTTCGCTACGAACGTGTTACAGACCAAACTAGGAAACAAAGGAACCCATTTTTAACGCCAACTACATAAGACAGACCCTCGTATAACAGACATATTCACCAAAGAAGAAAGAAAGGAACTTTGGGTTCCTAACCTCCAGCATTAAGAAGAAGAAGAAGAAAAAGCCAACGTCGAACCAAAAAAATGGGTACCCAAAAGGTTTATGAATCTATATTGAATCTAGCTAGATGTCAACTTCGCGTGTGATTCGTATAACCCCAAAGAGCTAACGATACGAACAACAAACGGCGAAACAGACAGAGCAAGGAAAAGAAGAAGAAGAAAAAGAGCTGTATATTATATACTTTTATATTTTTAGGAGAAAACCAAAAAAAAAAAAAAGTCGCGTGAAAAGATGGAGACGAAGAGGAAGGAGAAGAAGACGTGGTCGAAAGGCAAAAAAAACAAAGATTTCAGATTTACCTCTCGTACCTCCAACACAACTCAGCTTTGGCATCCACCCATGAAACTTACGAATTCTCTCACAGACTTTCTCAACAAGAGCAAACCCAAAAATAAAACTTTTGCAAATAAAAATGGAAATTGCAAATACCATCTCTGTATATAATTACATATATTGCGTGTGTATATAACTACATATATATATACGGAACTTACGCTTTTTTTTTTTTTTCCTTCCTTTAGAATTTTATTATGAGCGTGAGACCACGCGTTGCGTTCTTCTACTAGATGGGCCTCTAATTAATGGTGCTGAAACTACCAAATTGTCCTTGTACTGATGACTGTCTCTTCGTGTTCCTTTTAACCTGTTTCCGTAATTTACAATTTCTGTTTAGTTTATAATTTACCTGTCTCTGGGTGTTTAATTACCACACTGTTGTAGTAATTAAGACGGTAAAGAAAAACCCTAACTACAGACGTTAAGTAAATAAGTTCATGCGTCTTCTTCTCAAGTCTGGCATATAATGTTTGACCCAATAAAGATGCACTTTACATCAATCTGGTACAGAGATTAAAATGCTGTTTCTTCTGTGTTTCCATCAACCAAATCATACTCTAAAACAAATGAGAAGGATGGAAAACGGATAGTTTGTAGAAAATGCTGTTTTGTATATCCATTACTTGTGTCTAACTTGACCAAGATAACAAGAGAAAAAAAATACTAACTGTCTAACAAATCCGTACGTACGAGTTTTTTTCTCTTCTTTATATTTTCTTGTACTCTTTTAAACATTTTCATAATAATATTTGTTTGAAAAAACTTTTTAAAAAACATTAACAATTTATTTTGAATTCAAAACTTTTATTATAAATGGTCATTTTAAATTTAACAACACATTAAACATAAAAAAGTACAAAAACCATATTTACTATTACATTATTTTAATATTTTATTATTTTGTCGATTTTTATGGTTACATTTTTGGATATTTACAGAAAATTTGATAACTTTTATTTGTTATGTACTGATTTGATTGTATCTAAACAAGAAAAAAAGTAACCTATACTTGTTTGGTGAAAATTGTATTTTTCTTTTTAGAGTTCTATATCAATTATTCAGTAAAACACAAGAGCTTTTGACCCCCCAAAAAATAAAAAGAGTAAAACACGAGCTTAAAAGGAGATTTGAAAATATATATAGTGTTTTGATATATAGAATCAGCCATAAAAATCGTTTCAATATACAGCCCAAAGTTAGGGCTAACCATTGCTGTCATCAAAGGCCATATAAGGCTCAGTATTGTGTCGAGGCCATATAAGGCCTTATAGTCCCCAAAATATCATTAAGTTTTAAATTGCGGATTTGGCTGCAGATTCGACCTGCTTCCCGGATCGGGTTTTGTCTGGTTGAACCGTGCCTAAACGGCGTGGGATGTGTAAAATTATAATCCTAATTCTTAACATGTCCCATAGGGAAGCGAGTTATGCAAATTTTATAACCCTTGGATAACACCTTCTAAAACAAACAATCGTTTGATTAACTATAGTCTCATCAGTCAGTTACTAATTCAATTTATTGCTATCTAAAAGGGGATGAAGTGGTGTTACGAAATTAAATGCGCCAAGAACAAAAAAAGATTGTAGAGAGTGAGAATAGACCACTGTTTCATATATATGTGTGAATAAACAATTTCGCCAGCTGAGGTGTTATATTTGGATTCCTATCGAATATAAACGAGAAAACTGAGAAAAGATGAAACAAAAAGAATCTAATACAAGTAAAAGACAGTACTAACTTTGTATTTAACAAATGAAATAATGTTGATGCATGGACCCACACACAAAACCAGTCGCACGCTTAATAGTACGTTGATTAGATTCACTAAACTCGATCTTAACAACTGGGAAATCAATATGCCATTGAGAATTACTTACGGTATCGATTAAAATATAATGCATGACCACGTCTTCTTTATTCGACATGAAAAAAAAAAAAATATATATATATATATACTTTTGCGATTCAGTTTATTTATTTCTTATTAGATATTGGAGAATCGATGGTGCATATATTCCTTAATCAAATTAAACCAGTTGTATTTGCTTTTTTTTATCGAGCCATTTGAGATAATATTTCTCAAAGGTATATTTTCTCGTGACCAACTTTAAACTTTAATATCGTTTAGACTATATTATATATATATATATATTGCCGTAAACAAAGCAAAAAAAAAAAAAGTGTACTATGTAAGCATACATGTGTTTTTATGGGTTCAACAACTAACGACTTTTAGTTTCGTTATTAATTTATATAGGGATATTGTTATTCTCACCTAAGTATTATGGAACCGAATCTTTAACCAAACACAATATGGCATATGATTTGACAAACGAATTTCATATAAGCATGACCTAGCTTTTACTTTGAAAAATGACTTTCATTAACTAAATTAAAATGGATACACTGTTGGTGCGAACACTATTTGAGCCAATACCTCAAAATCAAATCGTTTTAAACCGATGATGAATGACGACGATCGAGTCAATTAGTTAGTAGGTGGAGATGGGTAAAAGTTAAAACCAATGTAACGAGCAAGTAAAAATAATATAAATGCTTCAGTATATATATTTTGAACTATTTTATACTAATATACAAATGCTTTGAGCGTCATCATCATCCAACGTTTAATCAATTATATAACTAAAGACGTACATAATTTGTTTATCCGTTATAAGGTGGTCCGATACACCATCGGCCGACACTTGTCCTCAGTTTAATAATTATTTTACATTTTTAGCTGTAAATATATAACCACCTGACTTAGGTTTTTGGGGAAAACAAATATAATAATATAATACTCAAATATCATACTTCTAGAACATCATACTCACGACTCACCAAAACCATGTAAAATCCTTTCTTTGTTTTCTGTAATCTAAAATTGTATCTCTACATTAACATACCATATTCTGTAATTCAAAATATATCCTGGCATAATTTTTTAAATTAATACTCCCAATGGCGTTAAAAACGGGAACGCGCGTTTTGATAATAAGCTCTCGAATACTCGTCCACAAGATAAAAAAATCGTAAATGTTTTCGTCTCAATAAATGATACAAAGTTATAATAAGAGATTAAGAGTTTTTTTTTTTTTTGAACTAAGAGTTAAGGGTACTTATTTAATCATACATAATCATTCGAAATGGATTGCTTTCTCGTTTTTCTATCAGCGGAAATGATTGAGTTTTTCCAGTGACAAATAATTATGTTGTAATATTACGAAAGAAGACTAATGCCATACTTTAGATTTGAACCGAAACTCAAATTTATCTAGTTTTCCTATATATAACAAAAGGCCAAGAAAAACAAAACACGTAAGTAGAAATAAAGAGTCGTATAAATTCACATGAAGAACACTTAGGATTTGACAAATTAATTTCATTTTATGTTTTTAAAAGAAGTAACAAACTACCTATTTATAGGCTCTACAATTTTGGCAAGCATACTACTAAAGTACTAATTATAGACCACAAGACGTGCTCGTATATGGTCCACAAGTTAGATATTGTGTTGCTTATTAAATTAATTAAGTCTTAGTTCTTATTTATTTAATTATTGATACATGGGGCACTAATTATAGTAGATACTTACTGTTATATAATTGTATCTCTCTCTCTCTATATTAGCTCGTCCCGCAATAAATTCCAAACTTACACATATCGATTCGATTAATAATTTTAGAAAACACCTCTAGTTACCCAATAATGTTCTCTCTTTTTATTCCCAACAATAGACCAATTACTCGACTACTTATTAATTATTATTACTATATATAGGATAATAGGAACAAATTATGCAAGGACTGGCAAAGAAAATAAGAAACACCACCAATACAATCACTCGACCCAAATATTTATTTTGAAACATGATTTTTCTTAGAAATGAGATTTGTGCTAACAATATCATGTTCTATATAATGTACAAAGACACTAAATCAGATTAACGGAGGGAGTACTAATTTATTAATTAAAACGATATAAAGACAAACTTCTGAGTTTTATGTGGTAATATCATTTGAGATATTATTTAGATGTGATGGCCCATATTATGAAAAATCAAACTAGTTGGAACAATGGTTATTAATTTGTTACTGACATAATATGGCTGAGATTGATTAGAGAGTTCTAATTATTTATGATGGGAAAATTGAGAATCCCTTGCAAAATATATTTACTATATTTCACCGGTAAAATTTAAAGTAAAAAAGATTTATATTTGTATAACAATAAATCTATAGAATATAAGTCGTTGGAAATTTATATAATTTGGACAAAAAAGACTTTAATTAAGTGTTATGTTGTAAAAGAAAAAAAGAGTATGATGTCATGTGTATTTAAAATCAAATGAATAAATATTTATAATATTAATCTAAAAAAAGAAATAATGTCCAGTTTCATAATTTCTCAAACTAATCCGCATTACTTAACATGATCTTGTTCTATCATCACATATTGTAGTTTTGTTTTATTTTACTTTCTGTTGTTGTCAACTTTTCATTTTATATCATGATTAATTTAGGCCTAAACTATATCTTTAATATCTGCTTGACTATAGAATGTGTCATTGTTTTCTCTAGAGACAAAATGGGATATAATTAATATGGATAAGTCATAAATTAAATGTTATATATACTTTGCATAAAAGTTCCAATACGGTATTTTAACATGAATTTATTTTCCAAAACATGCTTTTAAAGTGAGAAAAAAACGAGAGATAGTAGATTACAAATTACAATCAATTAAAAAGTCTAACTGTAAAAGGTTTATGAGAAATTAATTAGTAGAACTAAACAAGCAAAAAAAAAAGGAAAAATGCCAAAAAAAACCTGAACTTTTCTAATCTGGCCAAAAAATACCCAGACTTTGATGTTGGCCAAAAAATACCCGAACTTTGTTTTGACTTTTCAAAAAATACCCGAACTTTGTTTGACCTGGCCAAAAAAACACGCAGTTAACGGTCCGTTAAAAATGCCGGTTAAATGTAAAACGACGTCGTTTTGATAAATATGAAAAAATACTAAAACTAGCTATGAAAGGGTTTCGAACCCGGATTCGTCTGCAATGTTGACGTGGTACATCACCATTTTAGCTGTGGCATTTAATTGGTATATGCTCTTCTCAAATTTTAGTTAAACCAATCTAATTCTACTTTTATTAAAATAAAAACATGTAACAGCTTGGGATTGAATCCGAGTGGAAAGGACTTAGAGAGAGGATGGTCGCCACTGAGGCAACCTTACGTTATCGTTGTATGCTCAATAATAATTCTTCTTAAACCTATTCGTACTTCGTTTTATTAAAATTTGAAATCAAAATCCAAAAAACCTGAGCTCTGAAATTTTTAATTCAGATTATTAGAAAATAAAATACAAATGCATATTTATAATTCATTATCAGTTTTAATTAACAATTGTAATTATATATTTTGTTAACGTATATAAAATAATAATTTTATTTATATAAAAACATCTAACTCTTTTAATAATATTAACTCTTTTAATACTACTATAATTTTTTTAATAACTAAAATTATAAAAAGTACTAGAATTAAATCTAATTATAAAATACAGACCAAAATTTTAATTTTTAATAAAATGAGACAAATATGCTTAAGAACAATTATTACTGAAGTACGAATAGTTTAAGAAGAATTATTACGGAAGTTACAATGATAAGGTAAGGTTGCCTCAGTGGTGACCACCCTCTCCCTAAGTCCTTCCCACCCCGGTTCAATACCAAGCTGTTACATGTTTTTATTTTAATAAAAGTAGAATTAGATTGGTTTAACTAAAATTTGAGAAGGGCATATACCAATTAAATGCCACAGCTAAAATGGTGACGTACCACGTCAACATCGCACATTAACCCGGGTTCGAAACCCTTTCATAGCTTGTTTTAGTATTTTTTCATATTTATCAAAACGACGTCGTTTTACATTTAACCGGCATTTTTAACGGACCGTTAACTGCGTGTTTTTTTGGCCAGGTCAAACAAAGTTCGGATATTTTTTGGAAAGTCAAAACAAAGTTCGGGTATTTTTTGGCCAACATCAAAGTCTGGGTATTTTTTGGCCAGATTGAAAAAGTTCAGGTTTTTTTTGGCATTTTTCCCCAAAAAAAAAAGAGAAATTAGCTTGACCTGCCACACTGTCTCCACAGTGAGGCTTAGTGACCTAGACCTCTCTCATTGGTTGAATGACACGTCATCACCCTCAATGGCCAAACATAAATACTCCTTGTTTACCTCCATTAATTGTCTACTTATGTAGTAAATCTAATACTACATTTTTTCCCCTTTTTTGGTCAAAATATAAGCTCCTTATATAAATACTCCTTGCTTAGGTCCATTAATTGTCTACTTATAAATAAAGCTAATCTGCCTACACAAATCTATGTCAAAACGACTATGTTTCAGATTTATACATACAAATTTAATGTAAAAACCTCTCTCTTTTTTCTGCTCTTTCTCTTTACGCCATATCATTAGGCGAATTACATAATTTCGTTTCTAAATCTCAGTATCAACCGTTGTTGCTATAGTTTACAAGGATTTCTCCTCTGTTATATAAGATTCGATGGCTGGGAACTATCCTTTGTTCCAAAATCCAATTCCTAGATTCCAAAATTACAACTTTGCGAGCAGCTCATCTCATCATCAACACCATGGTGTAGTGGTGGAGGATCAACAGCAAGAAGAACACATGATGATAAAAGAACAAGACAGGCTACTTCCGATAGCAAACGTAGGCAGGATCATGAAGAACATTCTCCCACAAAACGCAAAGATCTCTAAAGAAGCCAAAGAAACTATGCAAGAATGTGTCTCCGAGTTCATAAGCTTCGTCACCGGAGAAGCTTCCGATAAATGCCACAAGGAAAAGAGAAAGACGGTTAATGGAGACGATATCTGTTGGGCTATGGCAAATCTAGGGTTTGACGATTACGCGGAGCAGCTCAAGAAGTACTTAAATCGTTACCGAGTTATTGAAGGTGAGAGAGCCAATCATCAGGGCAAAGGAGGAGCTAAATCCTCACCGGATAATTAATTGAGTTGATTGTTCTATTTCCTTTTTTTAGTTATGCGATCTTGTTTAATTAGTTCTCCGACCAGCTTCTTAATTTCACCGTTTCACACATATATATATATATATGCTGATATATTATATACCGATCATATATAGTTCTGCAGATATAAAGAAACATATATGATTATATACATAAGATATATATATATGTATGTGGTTTGAGGCAGGGTGCTTTTCCTTCTTTGTCTTTTAAAAATAATCCGTATGTATTCATAAAGTATATATCGGATAAATTGCTGATTATGGTCTTTGAATTCAGAAACGGAGATCGGTGTGGCTATATCCTGAATCCTAATTCAAAAACGGAGATCGGTGTGTCTAAGCCAGTATTAGGATTCAGGATGAGCTTTTCTGCTGTATAACTTGGCTTTTCTCTTTAATATATATATTTTTTTCAAACGATTCAGATTTAGTTACTTTAGTTTCGACTGATTATTTTAGCAGAACATCATACGTACTGCAAGTCTTGCCATAACCCAACTAAAGGAGTGTCGTAATGTTTGTCATCCTAGTATCCAAACCGTCAATCATGAATATGATCGAAGAGAGACCGACATGTAATGCAAGCTCGAGTTTGTAGGTTCTTTTTTCGGGACAGTGAAACTATTTAGCATGTGGTTGTGTTCTAGACTAATCCTACAAAAAGATCAAAATTATATACTGTATCAGAAAATATTTCAACATAGTTTTGTACATAGTATATACATATATAAATCAATCAATCTTGTCGATGCAAAAAAAAAAAAACCCCACCCGACTTGTTCAGTTTTTGTGTATATAAAGTCGTCATCATCAGCATTTGCACACAAATTTTCACATTAACTTATCAGCACTAAAATGCAATTCCGTACGGATATCGAGTAGATATAAATTTACTACTTCAGTAATGTTTCTTTTAAACTAATCAATATTTAAACTTTATGTAGATATGAATTTACTACTTTGGTACTTCACTTTTCTAAACAGTAAAGTGTACTCACTCTAAAATAATGATTAAATTTTTTGCTTTATTGATTTATTAAGCGAGTGGTCCATAAATCCAGACCAATTCTCACTGGTTCTTCTTTTGATTTTTATAAACCCTAGATCCCTGGACCATCCAAATAAAGAAGGTTAATTATTATATATAAATAAGTACTCATATCTGAGTCATGCTAGGAACGTCTGATTTTACTCCAAAATTAAAATTGACCACTGTAATTATTCCTTGACTTACTAACCGTTGATGTCTTTAATTTTTGGATACATTTTCTCAGGTCATCACAAGCTTATGTTAAGATATACAGTATTTCTCTAAGAGTACGCATAAGATATATATATACTGTTTGTAAAACATGATAAGATACATTAAACAACGGGTAATTGTTCCTTGCCAAAAAGATAAAAAACCAAAAAATGGTGAAAATATGTCACTAATGTGTGAGCCAAGTTTGGATCAGGTCACTAAAGTGTTTTAGATTTTGTTCCTCCAAAACTGCATCTGGGATGAACCTGTCAATAGCTTTGAATATTGCAGGTGGTAGCTGATGTTGTTATGTTGTTCTTTTCTCTCCAAATCACGTATATGGTTGCATGAGATATTATATATAGGATCTTTTAGAAATCTTCGCAATCTATATGTTAGATCATTATTTTGTTTTGCTTTAGTGTGTCTTGAAACTTCTGTGAGAGGGTAAGAAATTGTGATATAGACGAAGAGCATATGGATTGATCAGAGGAAAAAAGAGAGGAGTACATACATGATTTTTTTATTTCTAAGATTACAAACAGTGAGATGAATCTTAAGCTAATTATGGCACATGATTTGGAACAAAATATGATGTACTGCTCTTCATTTTGACGTGTGATAAAATTTGGTTGGCCTTGGACATAACTGGTGCCGAGTAGTTTTAAGGAGTACTCTTGTGATCTTTTTAATAGGATTAAGCACAACACGTTTTGTTCAACCTCAACAAATTGGCGTGTGCACATGCATGTCTCTTACGTTTTGAGTGATCCAATTATATCTACGTACGTTGATGCACACGTAGATTTTCTAAAAATTGTGCAGACAATTTTTTTTTTCTTAAATAGAAACTTGCAATACAGTCGTACACCTTATATATACTCACCTCGCGTAGCAAATTCATCAACAAAATGTTAGAACTGAATAAGCTCACATGACGAACACTATAAGACCTTGGTAAAATAATTATGAATGCAATATATTCAACATTATAGGTGTAGGAGCTCCTTAATTCATGAACCAAACTGCATGCGAATCAAAAGTTAGTTATAGTGCTTAAGCTTGGGTTTCTTGACAATCATGACGGTGCAATGAGCATGATGAGAACAATAGTCGCTCACACTCCCAAGAAACGCCCTGCAGAAATGCTTGTCTTAATTCAAAGGAAAAGGGCACTTTGGCTGATATATATATAGCGAAATTAAACCATCATATAGATATATCGAGAGAGAGAAAGTTGTTGTTAATTATACCTTTTAATAGCTCCGTTTCCATGGTTACCGATAACAAGAGTGGAGGCAATATGCTTGTCAACAGCATCACATAGAACTTGTCTCGGGTCTCCTTGAGCCACTTCAAATGTCACAATCTTTACCTACAAAGTTAGTTAAAGACCCCCACACACTTGTGTTGTGATTCTCCAAAACACTTGAGAAAGAAAGAAAGAAAGAAAAAGGCAATAATAAGCAGTTTACCGGTTTGCTTATACAAATCTGCTTGGCTTTTTCAAGAGTTCTGGCAGACATTTTGTTCAAATCCGAGTCCACTAAGGGTAATAGTTCTGCAGCTCCTGCTTCCCCGATGGAGATGGAGATACACAAAAAATAATTAGATTCGTCGTCGTCATATAAAAAGCGATAGCAAATTCGAATGTGATTACCCGGTCCGGGGAGGCAAACAGCAGAAACGGCAGGAGGCCTGGCGTGGACGATGAGAAGCTTGAAGGGAGGATTCCAAGAGAGGAAGAAACGATCCAACGTCCACTCAAGCGCGTACATGCTGTGTTCACTCTCGTCGATCCCTACTATCATCACCGCCATCTTTATAGACTCTCTCTCAGGCGTTTAATTTCCAGAAACAAGCGTCAACAAATTTAGTAATACTATTATCTAGCTATGATGGTTTCAAAACGAAATTAAATAGAAAAATATAAACGCTAGACGTTACGTCACACGAGTTTATCATATTTGTTAAAGTTTTGTGTCACATGTTGATGCTAATCTTTCTGTTTGACCGTTAAAGTTCTGTTTTGTTGTTTCACGTTTGTTGTACACCCTAGTAGTCTAGTAGAGTAGCCAACGACCAAACCAAATTAGCTTGATATGTCAGTTCAAAAAAACACTCAACTCTCGTATTGGACACAAGTGATGTTGGGTCATAAATGGGCCAAAAGATTAAAAACGGGTCATACAACCTTCACGTATAGTCGGATAGAGACTAGAGAGAGCTGATCGTCGTTCCCGTTCGTTTGGATCAACAAACCCTAACTAACTGTTAAACCCCGTTCTCGTTTGAAAGCATGGAAGAAGCGTCGGAGATGGAAGTGGAGTCACAAAATCGTCAACTTTCGGACTCTTCTCCGGCTCAAATCGGAACTCCTGCGAAGAAATTTGGCCTCAAGAACTCTATTCCCACCAACTTCGGCTCTGACTACGTCTTCCAGATTGTCCCAAAGTAAGGAATCTCTTCTCCAGTTATGATCAGTATTGCTCTTATCATTGGAAACCAAACAAAACCCATCTCCTGTTCTTTTTTTTGTGTGTGTGTGTAACAGAGTCGATTGGACAGCAATCGCGGTGTCGTTGTCGACCAACACCGTGAAGCTTTACTCGCCGGTGACAGGCCAATACTACGGCGAATGTAAAGGTCATTCGGATACCGTCTATCAAATTGCGTTTTCCTCCGACTCGGCGGCGTCTCCTCACGTTCTGCACTCTTGCTCCTCCGATGGGACCATCAGATCTTGGGACACGCGTTGTTTCCAGCAGGCGACTCTTCTTCTTCTTTCTTTCTTCTTTGTGGGGGTCTTTGCTCATAGCAGTAAATGCGATTCCTTTTCTGGATAATGCTTATCTCATTCCATGCTTCTGGTCACGGGTGTTCCAGGTTTCGTGTATTGATGCTGATACTGATCAAGAGATTTTTAGCTTTTCCTTTGGAGGTGCTGGAGATAATCTTTTGGCTGGTGGTTGCAAAGAGCAGGTTCGGCATCTAAGTCTAAATGTTCAAAAGGAGTAGTACGCTTTGCACTACTTTCTACTACATTCCAGCTTTTTCACCATCTCATGTGTTGGTGCAGGTTCTTCTGTGGGACTGTAGAAACTCTAAGCAAGTTGCTTGTTTAAAGGAATCCCACATGGACGATGTCACCCAGGTGTGTTGCTCTCTCTAATGTTTCTGCTCAATCGGATCGGAAACTATTGTCTTTCGCATCTCCACAGAGTCATAACTACGTAGTTTGTTGTCGATACTTAATACTTACTCAATTCCATTGCCTGTCTTTTTAATTACAGGTACACTTTGTCCCCAACAGTCGGAACAAACTTCTTTCAGCTTCTGTGGACGGATTGGTATGTCTGTTTAACACTGAAGGTGATGTTAACGACGACGATCATCTGGAATCTGTAAGTGTTAGATTTTGAAGGTATTAGCCTTTTTTCGCTGCATTGAGAGATTAGGTGAGAGAGTTCTGTTACTAAACCCTTTATTTTTCCTTTGACCCTTCTTTTAGGTGATCAACGTAGGAACCTCAGTTGGCAAAATAGGTTTCCTTGGAGATTGCTATCAAAAACTCTGGTGTCTCACTCATATAGAGACTCTGAGGTACCTCTTTCGCTCACTCCTGTCCATCACTAGTCTCTTTAATTGAGCTCTTCTCTAATTTGTTACCTCCTTTCTAGTATTTGGAATTGGCAAGATGGAAGCTGTGAAGTCAACCTAGAGAAAGCTCGGGAACTCGCGTCTGATAGTTGGAGTCAAGATAATGTGAAATTCTCATTCCTTCCTTCCATTCTAATGAAACATTAAACACTTGTGACAAACCTAGTCCTCACTAAAAGACTTAAAAGAGCTTTTCTCATTTCCCTTTTTGCAGGTTGATTATTTTGTTGATTGCCATTGTCCAGGAGGTGAAGACTTATGGGTGATCGGTGGAACCTGTGCAGGTACCATCGGTTATTTTCCGGTGAACTATAAACGGCCTGGATCGATAGGCTCTGTTGAAGCTATCCTTGGTGGAGGTCACATAGATATAGTGAGGAGCGTTCTGCAGATGCCATGTGAGTATGGAGGAGCTGCAGGGTTATTCGGATGGACAGGCGGTGAAGACGGGCGGTTATGTTGTTGGAAGTCCGATGAGAATTCTGCTGAGATTAACCGGTCTTGGACTTCAAGCGAATTGGTCGTTAAGTCGCCAAGGAACCGCAAGAAAAACAGACACTCTCCTTACTAACGAAAAAAGGAACACTGTTCTCTGTGTCTTGTGTCTTTATACAGTAAAGAAGACGGTTCCTTGAGATGTTTGTCTCGTTTACTCTTGTTATTTAGAAAGGCAAATTCTTTAAATGAAATATTAAAAGAAGATTGCATCAATTTTGAAATGGCAGTTGCAGAAAAGGGAAAACAGAAACAGAGTACAACAAGTAAAATGCTATAAAGAAGGAATCACTTGGCTTCACTCACTGAGGTATTTGTGGAACTAGTCGGCACGACACTGTTCTTGTTCCAAAATATCAGAGATCTTCTCGACAGGAATCATCGGTAGATACTCGGCCACGTAGTAGTCTCTGTCGCCAACGTAACGAACGGCGTCGTTATACTTCTCCGACCAGTAAAACGCTGTCGGTATCACTAACTGCGCAACTTCAGGGAACAACGGCACTCGATTCAGCAACCGCCACACCGTCGCTGCGTAATACTCCGCGACAGGTTCGTACTTGTAGCGAATGCTCAGGACGCCGGCGCGTTGGACCTCCGTGGCCACCGTGAGCGCTTGGCTAGAAGCTTGCTTCACCAAAGAGGGAACGTATGTTTCCACGTGAAAGAACACATCGTCCACCTGCAAAGCAAGCAAATCACGTGCGTCATCCATTGAGAGCATGCATGATGCATCGGTAAGGGGAAGAAAAATACATTCCATAGTGTTGTCGGGATAACTTATACCTTGCGATCGACGAATAAGAGAAGCTTGAAAGGAATTTCATGGAATTTGTCGTATAACGGTGAGAGTACCGTTTGAACGGTGGCTTCGATGTTGTCGACACCGAGTTTGAGAGGACCAGCGTTGTCTTTAGCCAACTCGTAGAGAGTCAACAAACAGATGGCGAAGTAAATGGCCGCGGTTTTGACGAAACCCAAGTGCTTGAGCTTTGCTTCATCGTCGTCTTCCACATTTAACGAAGACGAGAAAGATGGAGTCACTTCCTCCGATTCCTCTTCGACTACTATCTCGTTTTCCGCCATTATCAAATCTTTTCCAGCCGTTGCAAGACGAATTTACTCTTTAGAAAGAGGCAGTCACCGGATGATTCGGACCCAACAAGGACGGGTGAGATTTGAAGCCGGTAAGCCACGTGGAATGCTCACATGCTCTCTTTCAGCTTTAAGCGAAAAGAATGGTTGGATTGTGAGAGACGAGTGACCGCTACGACACGTGCCTTGTTACTAATGGACCGCTCTCCACACGTGGCAGGGCATGGGTCGAGGGCCTCGAGGCTGTTGCACGATAGGCTTGGCCATTCCGTTTGGCACGAGACTCAATGAGAAAATGCAAAAAAGTTGATCTCTTTTTGTAATGCCTTTTCCATCACGCCTTGGAACTTGTTGGGCCTCATTTCTTGTTGTTATCTTGAAAAAGCCCAAATATATCGGCTCAGATAAAAGTCCCCCACCGAACAGCCTAATAATTTTGTAGGGACGGGACAAACAAGGATCTCTTCCTCACAATTTACAAAATGTAGGAACACTATGAGACCAATGGTCATCACGCCTGATGGTCACGATGATCAGGGACCAAAACTCAAACATTACTACATAATTATAGTCGCAACTTGTATCCAAGATCAAGAGATACATCTTCCATTTTTCCGTTTGATATACTTGGGATATAGTACTTTATACTTAGCCTCTGTCGGTTTCGTTTTAGTCTGTAGAGACATGTAAAAGCGTCTGGCTTTTAAAATCTCGGTTTTCTTTCAGATTCTTGGTTAATTCAGCTCAGTACCATCGCTCTACACTTGTAAAGAAGGAAAACATCATGTTTCATGTTCAATTACTCCCAAGTTCAGAAGACGATTGGATCACAACGACATCTTTATGTATATATCACAAAACACTCATAAAACGCTTAATTACGACTCTACAACATCGTATCGCAAAGACCATCACGTCCACCGTCGGTGTTTACAGATATTACGCAAATGCGAGCTTTACATTAACGGCGGCTACAAACGCAGCAAAAGCCAAACACGGCTTTACCAGGTTACCAGCGACCGGACTTATCTCATTAAAGGACTTGTAGCATCCGAACAAGGCCGCAGATTGAGCCAACCACACCGCAAGTCCGGCTAATCCCGACCCGAACAGGAACGTAACCGGACCCCAAAACAAACAAAGCATAAACTGAGCCAAGTAAAGATAGAGAGCGTTAGGCTTCTTGTGGAAGCCACCGTCTACCCATACGAGCCACGCAGCCAACCCCATCAGACCGCTTGAGACGAGACGCGTGGCGTGTAGGACCCACAGAGGTGGAATCCACGAGGAGGACCGAGCTCGACTCCCGTAGCCGCCACCGCCGAGGAAATAAGTGGCGATGAGCGTCACGAGGACAGGCGCCGCAACCGCTACCGTCAGTGATTTGAGACCGCGTTTCGCCATGGCCCTCTTTTGTTCGCGTTTGCCTTTGTCGTTGTCGTCAAGAGCGTGTTTCCTCTCCGTCTCGGCCATAGCCGTCGTTGCGTCGTCTCTGCCGTCTCCGCCACGGTACCTGATGTCCTGAGAATCCATCACAACGTCCAACACAGAATATGGAGATTTGAGATCGAGGGAGAATGACAAAAGAGAAGAGAAGAAGCTTGGTCAAAGAGAATAACCAGGAGATGAAGTTTATAAAGGAGAAGCCAAGAGTCGAGGCTCTGGTGTCGGAGAGCCACGTGGCGAGTAGTTGACAGAGATGTGTTACACGTGGAATGCGAATTAATTGTTTTGATTTGGATATCAATCGACTCTGTAAAAAAGTGTGGACACGTTGCTTATTATATGCTCATGTCTGATGCATACACACGGGTTTTGGACGATGTTACGGTGCTTTTTATTTTATTGTTTCTATTATTTATCACCTCTAAGATCATCACAGGTTCTCTATCTACTAATTAAAATAAATAATAAATAATAGAAATTAAGAGAGAGGGTATAGAAAATATTTCATTTTAGAAGTTTTCAGATATTATCAGATACCCAAAATCCACATGTCATTCAATTAATGACTCAATTAATAAAAAACAATTATAATTTAATTTTAAAACTAAAATAATGATATTTTTGTTTTTTGAGAAACTGAGGAGAGTTCTCACCAATGGTGATTCTCTAAAAGCATTATTATGGGAGATACGTTTCAGAAAGAAAGTTATTAGTGTATTAAATAAGACAAGAGAGAAAGAGGGTAAAGAGAAATGAGTGATTGACATCTGGCAGAAGAGAGTTTCTTCTTGGTCTTAAATAAGATTCTAGTCTTCTTTTTTCTCATGTTTTCAATTATTTTAATATTTCTTTTTATTAAGAAATAGCTTAAGATGTGTAGATAATGATTATTACAACAAAAAGCTGGGAGCGAGCAAAGGCAGACACCGACTAAAGATGATAAGCCCAATAGTTAGAAAGAAATTGGGCTTATACTATGGGCTAAGCCCAATAGTGAGAAGTAGTTGTCTGTTTCGCGGCGTACGCTGGATTCTTTATACCGACTGATGCGATTGAGCTGGTTCCATCACCGGCGAATATGGAGGCAAGCTTAAATGCTTCTCGTAGCCTTCGGCGTGGGAACGATACGAATCGACCCGATCTGTTTAAAAAACCTGAAATTCCCTTCGTATTCGCCTTAATCCTCGCTGATGCAATCCTCGTCACACTGATCATCGCCTATGTTCCATGTGAGATCTAATTTCCTACATTTTTGCTTTACTGCCCGTCGGAATGTGCATAGGACATGGTTTCTTAACCCTTCTTGTTCCTAACAGACACGAAGATCGATTGGGATGCTTACATGTCACAGGTTAGTGAGTGTTCGTATATGCTCCTGATGATGATCCAGTAATATAGAAAGTCAATGGTCAAGTGGGTTTCTTCTGATCAGCTGAAAGTATCGGTATTTTCCAAATTTGGGGCAGGTAAGTGGGTTTCTCGGAGGAGAGAGAGACTATGGGAGCTTGAAAGGCGACACAGGGCCATTGGTTTATCCGGCGGGTTTCCTCTATGTGTACTCTGCAGTGCAGAGCTTAACTGGAGGACAAGTCTACCCAGCTCAGGTACTTGGAATCTCTTTCCGGGCTTGTCATTTGCCTGGGGAACGAATTTCACCTATCCTTTAATCTTTCCATGTTGCAGATTCTTTTTGGTGTTCTCTACATTGCCAATCTTGCGATCGTCTTGTCCATCTATGTGAAGACACATGTGGTATAGACCAAGTCTTTTTTCTTCCTTAATGGACGAATCTTTTGGTGTGGATTCATGATCGGACAAGTACATAATTCTGGTGATCATATCTCTCCTTGTACCCTCACTTATTACAGGTTCCATGGTGGGCGCTAGGTCTACTGTGTTTATCCAAGAGAATACATTCAATCTTTGTTCTCCGTCTCTTCAATGATTGTTTTGCCATGACTCTCCTTCATGCGTCAATGGCTCTCTTCCTCTTTCGTAAATGGCATCTCGGCATGGTTGTTTTCAGGCAAGATTACTGCTTTTTCGCTACCAATATTCGTATCCTTGTGACTGACTATTCTGCTTGCTAACCTTTTTATACAGCGGGGCCGTTTCTATAAAGATGAATGTACTTTTGTATGCTCCACCTTTGTTGCTTCTGCTGCTAAAGGTCCGCGGAAGATAATTACTTTATGAGATTTGCTTTGTTATTCTTCTAGCATTGTTTCTTCATATGTCAACTTTTACTATTCGCAGGCCATGAATATAATTGGAGTGGTGTCTGCTTTAGCTGGTGCAGCTCTTGTTCAGGTTTCACTTTATACCTCTTACAAGTTCCATTATTCACCAATTGTTGTGCCTAGTGTCGTTTCTCCATGGAAAGCTGGAAACTTGTTAACTGTTTGTATATATTGTAAATAGGTGAGAGTAGTAGCGGTATCCATCGAATTACATAATTTTGATAATGCAACAAGTACCCATTCAACTGGTCAGTGAATGGATATACAGATACTCGTGGGATTGCCCTTTCTGATAACATATCCGGTTTCATACGTTGCGAACGCCTTTGATCTTGGACGTGTTTTTATCCACTTTTGGTATTGTCCTCCACTCTCCCGATAAATCTGATAAAGTTAGTAATGGGATCCGTATATAACTTGTGAGTTCTAAATCTAATGTCGAGCTATCAACAGGTCTGTTAACTTCAAGTTTGTTCCAGAACGAGTTTTCGTGTCGAAAGAGTTTGCAGTATGCTTGATGATTGCTCACCTTTGTCTCCTTGCGGCGTTTGCAAATTATAAATGGTGCAAGCAAGTAGAACACTAATCGGTTTCTAAAGAAACCATTTCACATAAAGCAGCCGTATTTTTGTATTACCACAGTCCATATCATCATTATTATAACAAGTATGTCATGCTGCCTTTCGTAGGCACGAAGGCGGGATTATAGGCTTCATGCGTTCTAGGCGTTTCTTCTTGACGCTTCCGTCCTCACTCTCGTTCAGTGATTTGTCAACCTCAGAAATTCTTGCGAAAGAACGTAAGCTTTGACTGTCTTTTTAGCATTGTATTCGGCTATGTCCTTGCTTACAGGCTTTCCACTTGATTAACAGATATTGTGACGACCATGTTTGTTGGAAATTTCATTGGCATCGTTTGTGCTCGTTCTCTGCATTACCAGTTCTACTCATGGTAACCAAAAAAAAAGCAATTAATTGTCGTCTTCTTTGTTTGACATTGGTGAATCCTGACCCCCACCCAAACCCAATATTCGTATGATCATAACAGGTACTTTTATTCGCTGCCATATCTGCTATGGAGAACTTCGTTTCCTACCTGGCTGCGGTAAATTACTCTATGCATTCTTTGCCCGTAAACGCGGTTAAAGACAAGAAAAAAGATCATAAGCCATACTAACCCGTCTTCATGTTTGTGTTTTGACTGAAAAAAGCTTGATGTTGTTCCTGGGTATCGAGCTGTGCTGGAACGTGTATCCTTCAACACCAGTCTCCTCGGCTTTGTTACTGTGTCTACACTTGACCGTCCTATTGGGTCTCTGGTTTGCTCCTTCAGATTATCCTTACCAACTCAAAGAAAAAGAAGGCCAAAGACACAAAAAGCGCAAGTGAAACTTCGATAAGTTAAAGAATTAACAGTTAGCTTTCTGATGTATGAGTTAACCAATCATGGTGATTTTTTTTTGTTTCACTCTCCAAAAATAGTAAAATACATGCGGGGTATTTCGTCCTTGAATTAAACGTTTATCAATTACACATGGTTTGGACTCGGGTTCCGGTAGGTTCACAGTGGTGAGAAACAAATGATTTCACCTTTTAGTTTCATTGCCCAAAAGCTATTCGCTGTCGTCACAAATGATTCGGTAAGAAGGAAGTGGATTCCTAAGCTCTCATGTCAAGAACAATTTGATTTCTTTTTCCAATGGCATCCTGTGCTAGAAGAATATCATGTTTTTTCATTAAAGGTTTGGTACTTGATAATCATTTTAAATTAGCTCTCCCATGACTTGACGCATATGTGCTTCTCTAGGAATAACCTGTCTCCTTGCTAATATTTCTTCAACAGATGGTAACTTATGGATTAGACTTTTCATTCTTGTTTCTGTTCCTCTCTTGTAATTTAATCTTCTTTCTTTTAGTTAACTTCTTATTTGCATTGCAATTGATCACGTAGCATAGAACCTAGCCATTTACGATTATGATCAAGACAAGTCCGAGCCGATATGGGAGTGGGGATCAAGCTGAATCTTGAGAGAAAGCAAATGAAAAAAGACATCACGGATTAGGACAAATGTTTCCTCAACCTTCAAAGTGACTATGACATGATGACTTTAGGATTTTCTTTGTGTTCTTGGTTTATATTAGTCACTGTCTGTCCTTGTGTACTGTTCATCAACGCCTAAAGAAAGTAAACAAAGAGTTGTTTCTTTTTTCTTCTTCTGCAATTGTAGAAACCCTTTCTTGGTCTCATTCTCATGATGTTTCTGATAAACATTGGTTGGTGCTGGCAAATGAAGGTTTGACGCCAGAAAAAGGAAGACGTGAGCTTATTTTCATTGGCTTTTGCTTCGCCTTGTCTACCTATTTTTATTTCTTTTACTTGTTTTTGTTCCTTAACTAGCAAGAGTCATCTATCTTCATTTATTTTTCTCTCTGTTAATAAATAAGATAAGACTCGGTGGTTACATTGTCGTGATACATATATAATACTGCATCCATTGAATCAAAAGTTTTCTTCTCTCTCTCTCATGAGAAGACAAAGGAAATGCTAAAATGTTAATAGTCACCTTTCAGATTTGCCTTAGATAGACAACTTCTTACAGTTGATAACAGCTTGTCCTTTGCTTTTTCGTTGATCATAGATTCCACTAACGCAAATATGCAAAGAAAAGGCCAAGTTTTTAACCTTTTCACAACTTACACAGGAATAATAAATATGTCACTAACAGAGTCAAAAAGTTGATTGTGACATTAGAACAGCCATGTATTTTCGTGTCATGTTTCATGTTTTTAACTTCTCCTTTTCATCTCAGCCATACGTACGGTTCACCAGGGTCTAATACAGTATGGTTTCTTGCAGTTACATGGTTCCCTTTTAAAAAGCCTACAGGGGAAAAAGATATGCGTTTGATTGACTCTGTGCTGTTAATCCTCTTCAGCTTTTGAGCAGGGAATCTGAAGAGGGAACATATCCAGCTTGTGGATAAGGCTGTGAACCAATGGTATCTGAGTTTAAAGACCTTTAGATAAATCTCTTTTTTTTGTATGTGAATGGTGAGAAGTGAATCACTATGCATGGATTACTCCCAAAAGGGTTAATAGTGCGATACATTATATGCTAAACTGAGTCACCAAAATGTCAGAGAAATCCAGGTTTAGCTTTTTGTATGCTTTGTTTGTCACCAACCTTTCTGCATATGGAAAAAGAATCCACATCAACAGCTTCCACAATGTCTGGTTAGAGTTGTTCCTCTTGAGGGACAGAGCAGCGTCAGCAATTGTTTACTTAGTGGTGGACTTTCGCTAAATTATCAGATGCGGCGAGCACCAAACGCATCACGTTTTAAAGGCCTGATGATCATGACAGTGGTTGATCATAAAAAATGTGGTCCCCTTTGGGATTTCTTGATAATGCAAAAGGATGGTTGAGATTGTTTCACTGATCCTCATGTTGAACACCGTCTTCTTTGGTAGCTGTAACGTGACTCAGGCTGATCTTATTCATAGCCATTACGGTTCCCTATTTGAGCTGCTAATGACCAGAAGAGGTGCTTCGTGAGTCGTGACACAATGTCAACTTAAAACTGACAGGCTAGATTTGGTTCAAAGTAAAAAGTAGAGGCAAGCTATGTCTTTACGAAATATTGTTTTGTTAGTGTCTTCTTTAAGTACATGTTTTCTTATACGTATTGTCCTTGAAACTGAGCTTGCATTATTGATGATATCAGCACTGATCTTTTTTTCTATTTTCCTTTAACTGATATATTTCAAGGACAAAGTTGATATCCATTTCTGGGTATGTAAATATTGCAAAACCCACTATAAATACGCCTTCTTGCTCTGAGTCTTGAGGCATTCATTACCTCTCTTCTTCTTCTTTCTTCTTTTTCTTCTTCTAGTTTTTTGTTTGGTTCAAGCTGAAAAATGGATTTAATGAAGCTTGATTACAACTACAAGGGTGACAATGCATTAAGAGAGCTCGAGAGAATCACCGCGAAAGCTGCTGAAGTTCAAGATAACATTTTATGTGGGATCTTAGAACGAAACAAGGACACACAGTACTTGAGAAAGTACATGAAAGGCTCTAAGGACGTTCTGGAGTTTAAACGCTCTGTGCCAATCATCACTTACAAAGATGTCTGTCCTTACATTCAGAGAATTGCAAATGGAGAAGACTCTTCTCTTCTTACGGGTCATCCTATCACTGAAATATTATGCAGGTCGGTTTCTTTTTCTGCCTCCCCTATCTTTGTGTCTGAATATATGTTTCTGTTTGTGTAGCTAAAGACATGTATTTGCTTTCTTGCATTATGCAGCTCAGGGACTTCTGGTGGAGAGCCGAAGCTAATGCCAACCATTTCTGAAGATCTTGATCGCCGCACCTTTGTCTACAATCTGATTATTCCAATCGTGAACAAGTTAGTACAAAACCTCCCTTGCTTCCTGTTAATATATTTAGTCCTGATATACTTTAACATGCTCCTTGATGCTCTCTAAACCCCCTTTTAGAGTGAAGAAGGAATTACATCTTGTGTGCACATGAATATTTACTTGTTAAAACAAAGTGGCCGATCTCATATTCCATAAAAAACCACTAGGACTGTTCCTGTAGTTGCAGGATAATGGATATGTCTCAAAAGCTGATCTATGGAAGTGGAAGGACACATCACATCACAATCCTCAATATTATTATCCACTAAAAGTATTTAAAAAGACGCAAAAAAAGCTTAAAGGTTTTTTCTATCGATAGGCGCCCTTGAATATGGTTTCATAATCACTGTCGCACTAAAATAGGGAATCTGGATGCACATACATTCATACATGTACTGGCCGTGGTACCAATAAATCGTCATAATAGGTTTCTCACTAAGGAAGTTTGCTTTCTGCTTTGAGTTTTGTTTTGTTTCTTGTTGGCCATTAGTGTGGTATCATATCATGTACTACAAAGTTTGCATCCATCATCTTTTATCCACACGCCATTTTGATGTCCCCACCAAAGATTCTCTGAGAACTTTGAACAGCACTCCACTAAACCTCAAGAATCTTTTATATCATTGAGGTTCTTTTAGTTTTTTTCTTTTACCTCTTTTACCATCATCTCCTCGTTCTGTCTTTACTCCTCTGTTTTTAACTGAGCTTTATTATTCGTGTTTCTGACAGGTATATAGATGGGCTTGACAAAGGAAAAACAATGTACCTAAATTTCGTCAAAGCTGAAACATCGACTCCTTGTGGTTTACCAATCCGAGCTGTCCTCACTAGCTACTACAAGAGCAAACATTTCCAATGCCGGCCTTATGATCCATTCAACGACTTAACCAGTCCGATCCAAACCATCCTTTGTGAAGACAGCAACCAAAGCATGTACTGTCAGTTGCTAGCCGCTCTGATTCACCGCCACAAAGTCATGCGTCTAGGAGCTGTCTTTGCTTCAGCGTTTCTCCGTGCAATCTCATATCTCGAGCAAAAATGGAGCGAGCTCTGTGAAGACATCCGCACCGGACATCTTAGTCCCATGATCACCGATCCAGGATGCCAGATGGCAATGTCTTCTCTTTTAGCTTCGCCAAATCCAGACTTAGCTAACGAGGTTGAAGAAATATGTGGACGCTCGTCGTGGAAAGGGATTCTGTGTCAGCTCTGGCCCCAAGCAAAGTTCATTGAAGCAGTAGTGACAGGCTCAATGGCTCAATACGTACCAGCGCTTGAGTTCTTTAGCCAGGGCAAGATTCCATTGGTTTGTCCAATGTACGCTTCCTCTGAGACTTACTTTGGAGTCAACGTGAAGCCACTCTCGAAGCCGTCCGACGTCGTTTTCACTCTCTTGCCTAACATGTGCTACTTCGAGTTTATTCCTCTCGGCAAAAACGGGACTCTCTCTTTTGACCTAGACGACGACGAGGAAGTGCCCTGTGATAAAGTCCTTGACTTGGTCGACGTCAAACTCGGACGCTACTATGAGTTGGTCGTCACAACTTTCGCAGGTAAAGAAAAATGGTGAAACTGTTTTCTTGTTTCTGTTTTTGTTTGGATTGATCCTCAGACGGCTCCGGTTCTTGCTTGGAACAGGATTGTACCGATACCGAATCGGCGATGTTCTTCAAGTGGCGGGTTTCTACAACAAAGCTCCGCAATTCCGGTTTATCTGCAGGAGAAACGTGGTTCTAAGCATCGATCTAGACAAAACCAACGAGGAAGATCTTCATAGGAGCATCACGTTGGCCAAGAAGAAGCTTCAAAACAAGGCATTCCTCGCGGAATACACGAGCTATGCGGATGCTTCCTCAGTGCCAGGTCACTACGTGCTCTTCTGGGAGATCCAATGGCCAGAACACGATGACCAGCATCATCAACAACAGCTCGACCCGAAGCTGATGGAAGAGTGTTGCGTTGCGGTTGAGGAAGAGCTTGATTACATTTACAGGCAGTGCAGGACGAAAGAGAGATCGGTCGGGGCGTTAGAGATAAGAGTGGTGAAGCCAGGAACGTTCGAGAAGCTGATGGATCTGATAATAAGCCAAGGAGGGTCGTTTAATCAGTACAAAACGCCCAGATGTGTTAAGTCCAACAGTGCTACGCTCAAGCTCTTGAACGGCCACGTTACCGGTTCCTTCTTTAGCCCTCGTGACCCAACTTGGGCCCCTTGAACCGGAGAGACTAATATTTACTAATTAGTACTCGCTAGTAACTAAGTGATAAACCATCGCGGATCGGATTTGCTGCAATATGCTGGCAGGTTATATAGGATATGAGTGCGCTTGCTTTTGCTACTTATTGATAAGATTGTTATAAGAAACTTTATTGACTTTGTTATATTCACAAAGCTTAAGGGCATTCGCATGTTTCTAATAGATTCCAGAGCTAGCCATATGATATCCCTCCCTTATTGTAACCGTAAGATGTAAAATGTACAGAGGATTTTTAAAAGGATCCTCGTCCTTTTAAATCCAACCTCAGGCCCTCTTGAAACGAAAGCTATAGCTCTCTGTGTCAGATGTTGGAATATATAGCAAAATAACCTTCTGCATTCTAGACTCGAAACATTCCTGATTGAAATTCTGAAACGTGGATAAAGTTCTTGGATAAAGTTCTTGTCTCCCAAACTTTGATTAAGGATAAGATTGAAATTATGAATGTTATTTTGTTTTCCGCTTGGGGGTCCTACATTGTCTTCATTCCAATTTAGTAATTTAAAGTAGTAGGTGTCCAGACGGACATGAAGCGCATCTGGTGTAGTGGTATCATAGTACCCTCCCACGGTACTGACCAGGGTTCGATTCCCTGGATGCGCATAAACTGTTTTGTTGTTTTTTTTTTCTTCAAGAGTGATCCGGTTGTTTTCATCGGCCTTTAGGTTTGGTTTACCATTAGTATCATAATCATGCAGTTGCACCAGATATGACCGACGAGGAAAGGCTAGGAACTTGTCGAAAGGCAATTTAATGTCCACTCACTCACAAAGGCCTTGCCAACATTTCCTGACCATCGTATTTATTATTTTTTGGAATAAGGTCATCTAAAATAAAACTTGTTTCGCTTATTACAGAATCGAAACAAATAAGAAAAAGCAGCATTGATGATTTTTTTTTGGTATCTAGTGTGACGATGGTGTGCCATCCATTTGATTTGTTGTGTTTTAAATGACGTAAAGAAAATCAAACTTAATTTGGTAGAGTCTCTAGTATAAAATAACGACAGACACTTGTTTTATTCTTCGTCACACAAATCGCGTCTACTGTCTAGGTGTAAGCTGGTTGACTGTTGGTCTACTATATGAATTCCTCCTGGCTGCTGCTCTCGCCTTCCTTTTTTTTAATTCCTTTCTCACGATCATCTCATCTGAAGAAGAAATGTTAATTTGTTTGGTCTCTGAAAAGTGGGAAGGAGCTTTTGATGAAGACGGGAAAAAGCCTAGCGTCTGGGATACTTACGTTCACTCTCGTAACCCTTTCTTTACTTTTTTTTTACACTCATAACATCAAATACTGTAATTAAAGTATTAGCCAAAATTAGGGCTTTCTTGACTCTCAACATCAATTTTGGAATTCATTCTCATGAAAAACACAAATGAAAGTAAAATGGTTTTCAACTTGACAGGTAACATGGATAATGGAGACATAGCTTGTGATGGCTATCACAAGTACAAGGTTCTTTCTCTTTCCATAGATACCATTCACCAAGCAAACTCTTTAAAAAAAAAAAGAACAGATCGATTTCACACGAGAAGATTTCCATTTCTCACTCTGCAGGAAGATGTGCAGTTGATGGTGGAAACCGGCTTAGATGCATTCAGATTCTCCATCTCTTGGTCTAGGCTTATACCTAGTAAGTGTCGGCTTAAACTTAGCTCCCCGTTTTTACTAACTTTTAATTAGTTCATGAGCTCTAATTATCTCATTAGATGGAAGAGGTCCTGTTGACCTCAAAGGTCTACAGTTCTACAAGAACTTTATCCAAGAATTACTTGTATCCCACGGTAACACAAGTCTTCATATATACATCCACTAACTCAAATAATTCCTGTTACTGGACTTTAAGTAATGACCTACTACAGGAATTGAACCACATGTTACATTGTACCACTACGATCATCCTCAGTATCTCGAGGATGAATATGGAGGATGGCTCAACCGCAGAATTATGTAGGCTAAACAAAAAGTGGCCTTTACTTTGCTTCTTTTACATATTTATAGGTTTTTGTTTTCCATTGCAGCCAAGACTTCATTGCTTACGCAGATGTTTGCTTCCGAGAGTTTGGGAACCACGTCAAATTCTGGACCACCATGAACGAGGCTAATATATTCACTATTGGAAGTTACGACGGTGGGAGTACACCGCCTGGCCGTTTTTCTACCTGCTTGGCTGGGAACTCTTCCACTGAATCATATATCGTAGCCCATAACTTGCTCCTTGCGCACGCCTCTGCTTCAAGACTATATAGCCGAAAGTACAAGGTATATATACTTGCTTGTTTTACGTAATCGTCACTTGAATCCGAGAGTTGGTGACAAAGGAGTAACATTGTTATATGCAGGATATGCAAGGAGGTTGTGTAGGCTTCAGATTATTTGCAATAGGATCTACTCTTTCTTCCAGCTCCAAGGATGATGAAATTGCTATGCAAAGATTCAAAGATTTCTTCTTCGGCTGGTGAGTCAGTGCACCAAGGCTACAAAACATATATATATTTTAAATCTAATCTTCAAATCCTCAGGATGCTTGGGCCCCTTGTATTTGGAGACTATCCCGATGGAATGAAAAGAATCGTTGGATCAAGACTGCCAGTTTTCTCAGAGGAAGAATCAGAACAAGTTAAAGGCTCATCTGACTTTGTAGGAATCATTCACTATCTTGCGGCGTCTGTCGCAAACGACATATCCAAACCTCCTCTTCCAGGGAAGTCGGATTTCTTCTCAGACATGGCCGTATCTTTGACTTGTAGGAATTAAAACCCAATCTTTTGAATACCTAAACAGACTCTTGGCTCTTTTACTATCTCGATTTTTTTGGTTCTGCTAATCATCTCTTCTTCGTTTTACTGCTTGGGAGGGGCAGACTTGGGGAATTTCTCAGCGTTCCAGGTATGAGTTTCAAGGCTACCAAATTCAGATGCAAAATGTTCTCAATCCCTCTTTCTTCCTTGTTTTATTTTTGTTTGGACAAGTATGCTGTTGCTCCATGGGCTATGGCCTATGGAAGGTGTCCTGGAGGCTGCTCAATTCTCTTGAGTCTTGACCATGGAAACGAAACAGGTAAACCGCTGAAGCAAGATTTGCAGCTGCAAGAGAACGACACACAAAGGATTGAGTGGTTACATGCTTACATTGGTGCTGTGCTCAAAGCCGTTAGGTAAGTAGAGTGTTTCTGACTGGAACTTGTCTTCTTCTCTGTTCTCGTCAGTGTAATAAAGTAAACAAGACACTTTGTACGTGCAGGAATGGATCAGATACGAGAGGCTACTTTGTGTGGTCATTTATGGATTTGTATGAGTTACTGAGCGGATACGAGTTTAGTTTTGGATTGTACTCTGTGAATTTCAGCGATCCTCATCGCAAGAGATCTCCCAAACAGTCTGCTCATTGGTACTCTGCTTTTCTCAAGGGCAATACTACCTTGATTAGTTCCCAAGGCATCATGCAATTGCAGAGCAATTCGTCTTCTACAGCTGCTTCCTCATACTAATGTTATATTCGTTGCTGATAGATAAGCTTACTGCTTAGCTATACAGTAAGGTAATTGAATAAAAAAAAAAGCTTACTGCAGGTTTTTTAATCTACATAATGTCTCTTGCTTTATTGCACATATAACCCAACAAACACACACAGAAAGAGGAAAAGGTAAAGAAATCGGGGAAGATGATACAATACTGACAAACGTACACACAACAAGTACATAACAATAATAAGCAACAAGGACATTGATTTATTTAAGACAAAAGGAAAAAGCTCAGGTATGAAACAAAACCACCGACAAAAAGCCTTGTCACTGCTTCTGGAGGTCGACAACCTTAGCCCAGGCAGGCCTGGCAGTGATCTTCTTGACCCACTCGCTAACTTTAGTGCGAGACTCAAAGAGCGTCTTGGAGTCGGTACCCATCAAGTAGTGGATGGCGGGGAGGTGGTGAAGGTCAGCGAGAGTGAAGCAGTCACAAGCCAAGAAGTCAGATTTGGCGAGCCTGGCCTCGTAGACATCCAAGACCTTGGCGAGCTTGCCTTCGAGCTCTTCGACAGCGGCGGGGTCAGTGGTCATGCCAAACATGCCTTTGAAGATACGCTCGAAGGCTATCTTGGAGGCGATAGGGTCAAACTGTTGACCTTCGACCTCAAGCCAGACCTTGGTGATGGCCTTCACTTTCTTGCAGCCTGGGCAGAGGAGCTTCTCGCCTTTTTCGCTGTACTCCTCTGCTATGTACTCTGTGATGGCCCTCGACTCTGTAAAATCCACCAAAAACCATGAATTATCTTACTATTGGAGAAGTAAACGAAAGACAATAAGACATAAAGCAAGAGCTGATGATTTCGGTGTAAGCAGTCATTTATCAAGAATCAAAATCGTCAGGAGATGTGATTTTGTTTATTCGCAATCAATCATTGACACGAAACCACTTTCTTTCTTAGTGAAAAAAAGAACGAAAAAGAAACTCACCAAATAGCGTCAAATCACCGTCTTCGAGAGCGGGGATTTGTCCGAATGGCTGAAAGACAAGGAAAGAGCAGAACGGGTCAGCCAGATGTAATGAGAAAACAAATGTTCTGTCATTGTACAAGTCAACAAGGACTCACGTTAAGGGAAAGGAAGGGCTCCTGCTTGTGAGCACCGGCTCTCATATCGACGGGGATCAACTCGAAAGCGAGATCCTTCTCGTAAAGAGCAGCGAGGACCCGCATGGTGGCGGTGGACATGGGAACTCCGTGAACTTTGATGCTGGCCATGGTGATTGAGATGGTCGGAGACGTTGCAGATTTGGATCTGAATTTCAGAGTGGAATGTGATGGAGAGAAGTGAAGGGATGGATGGGGTTTTATAGGAGGAGGAGGAGCCAAGGGAAGTCGTCCTTGAATTGTTCCCATTCTTTTTTTTTTTCCAGAAACTTCTCACCACCACGTCTCCTCCTCCTTCTCCACTTTCTCTCTGTTTCCTTTTTTTTTTTCTTTTTTTCTTTTTTAAATCTCCATTATCGCCAAGCGCCAGATATTTTCGCATCTCACATTCCGTTTTGTTATCTTTTGGACTGGTTGTCTTTTTTTTTTTTTCCTCATTTTGTATCTATAGCCATATAAACTCATGCATGATATATTAACACGAACATAAACATCTACGTAGTATGTGATTTATATTGCAACTCGAATTGACAAAAAAATGAAAAAACGGAACTTAGTTACGCAGTTTCAGTCAAGAAAGTCTATGTCATTTCGTATGCTAATAATATATACAATTTATTTGCTGTATAATTTATAATTCGTATCAACGAAATCCATAAGCAAAGGATAAAGCACTCTTAACCCCAGAAAAAGAAGAAGCAAAGAATAAACTTTGTTAAAGAAGGTAAATGATATGATTATAAGGAGTGAGATGAAAAAGTCAAGCTCCTGTAGAAACGAATGTTCGATCCATCTTCTGTTTAAAATATTTAAATTATAGTACAAATGATTAAAGTATCTATATACTACTATATACGAGTATTAAATTTTAAACATGTCACCGTACAAATCTCTAATTAAATAACAGGAAAGAACAAGTGCTGCCGACAAGCCCGGCCTTTTTTTTTTTTTTAACTCGGGTGTGATGCGATCATTAGTGACGCACATGGACACTCCATGTTTCCAAATTATCCTCCACTGAACCTAATTTGGGCCTCGGGCCCGTAAAATTGCATCGGAAACTCATTTTGGGCCACGTGCAATTGAAAGCGACTACGCTGAATCACACAATCCACACAATAGGGATTGAATTTTGGAAAAAAAAATTAATTACAGATTGAATTTTGGAAAAAAATATTACACAAAAATAAGAAATATATAAAACATTATACCTAGTTTAAGAAGAAGAAAAAAATGAATGTTCATGCATGGTCAACCCACCAAATTTGTTAGGGATGGTAACGTTTTAAACTGGTGAACTAAACGTGAAAGTGATTGTGCCTAATTAGATCACACAACAAGGGTATTATGAGGTATATGTGGTGGAGGCAAAGATTCGGTTGCATCAGAAATCTATACTAATCCAAAGGGGCATAGAGTAACGAGGACCATCCACGTCATCAAAGTATCGCATTCCCTCTTTCAGTTGTACTTGTACACAAACTCCTGTCTTATTTTTTTTTTTAATTTTATAAACGGAGGAAACAAAGCTATCTTTTGTGAGCTACAATTTGGAATCTTCTACGCTTATCTCAAAGCAAGACCGCCTTTACTTCACCCGACAGATCGGCGCCGGAGAGTCATGGCTACCGGAGATGAGAAACCGGTGATGGTCGTGGGTATCGACGAAAGCGAGCAGAGCACGTACGCATTGGAGTGGACGCTCGATCGATTCTTCGCTCCCTACGCTCCGAATTTTCCGTTCAAGCTCTTCATCGTCCACGCCAAACCTAACGCCGTCTCCGCCGTTGGTCTCGCTGGTCCCGGTACGCTCTTTCGTGTTTACAAAGGAGTAGGCACAAAAAAAATCTTCTTCTAGCCTAGGGTTCTCTTAATTTGGGGTTTTTGATGATTTGGTTGCTTAGGAACTGCGGAGGTTGTGCCTTATGTTGATGCCGATTTGAAGCATACCGCTGCTAGGGTTGTCGAGATGGCCAAAGGACTCTGTCAGAGCAAATCGGTACGCTTTCGTTCATTACTTCACACAGATACCTTTTATTCTTTCTTGTTTGTGTGAATCTCTAGATCATTCAATAGCTTCAAGCTAAGAGACGCACTCTAGTCTTTCCCTTTTATTACTCTAGTTTCTGTTAGCTACTTGGCGCAACTACCTTCTTCTCAATCATGCTAGGTTCATGGCGCCACCATTGAAGTTTTTGAAGGCGATGCAAGAAATATCCTCTGCGAAGTTGTAGATAAACACCATGCTTCTGTTCTTGTCGTGGGAAGCCATGGTTATGGTGCTATCAAGAGGTGTGTGTTTTTTTTTAATTTGTTATCAAGTTAAAGTTCCCTATCAATCTTTCAAATACACACGCTCTTCTTGATCCGGACAATCATCACTTGTCGGTTTACCACAGGGCGGTTCTCGGGAGCGTGAGCGACTACTGTGCTCACCATGCTCATTGCTCGGTGATGATCGTGAAGAAGCCTAAGATCAAGGTCTGAAACCTGCTCAACTATCAGTCAAAGCAAAGTCTATGCCTAGTCAATTTCGGTGAAGCGAAATAATATTAGCTTGTTGTGAAACGATTCATGACAACCTATTTTGTATCTTCTACTTTGGCACTTCAGTGCGTGTGTAATTGTTTATTACAATTCATCTGTTTCTTGTATTCCCGAACTATATAATATTCATTCCCGTTTAATAAATAATGGTGTGGTTACACCTTGACAAATAAGTTTTCAAAACTCAAAATCCCATGTGGTCGGATGAATGGTGTTGGCTAAACGATTCGAGACTTCAATGTAACCGAATCGAAAAAACTATAATAAAATTATCCAGAGTCCAATGTCATTGTCTGGTTTTCAACCACGTCATCGAGAGATAGAGAGAAGGAAGGATAGACATATGTGTAAGATTATTACCGCATCGGCTTTCGAAAAGGTAGACCAAGTCGGAGAGAGAGAGAGAGAGAGAGAGAGCGAGAGCGAGAGCCAGGGAGATGATTTTTCTTTGATTTTTGTTTGACATTTTTTTTTTCTTTTGAAAACGAATATTTTTGTGAGTTCCCTCCGATTGGGCGCGCCGAGAGGCTGGTGGAGATATGGCCGGAGCTAAAGATGAGGATCGTAACAACCACCGGATTGCTGGCGAATCGGTTGATTCCGCCGCAGATGACGGTGGATGCGTCCCTGGAAAACGCGGGAACGAGGATTCTTCGTCTCTTGTTGAAGTTTCGTGCTCGATTTGCCTCGAATTGGTGGTCGACGACGGTACCAGATCCAAGGCTAAGCTCCAATGTGGTCACCAATTCCATTTGGGTATTTCAATCCCTTCCTTCCTTTTCGACCAATCAAACTTTCCTTCGTTGATCTCTTGTGGGTTTGCTGGGATCTTGTGTTTTTTTTGCATTTCCTCGATCAGAAATGCTAATATGCGTTCGTTCCTTTTATCCTCTGTGTGGTTACATTTATTCTCGTATCCAATTCAGTCCCATGTTTAGACGATGACCAAAGTGATGAATCCATGAGGCTTGCCCTTCTGCTTAGCTAGTCAAAGTACGTACCCCTTTATGCATTACCTAGACGATAACGGAAGTGAGATTTCGTATGAACATTAACATATTAGAATATAGCTTTTATTTAGATAGCTTAAATCGCCATGACTATGCACTTGTATGAGGATCCAAGAATTGCGAATAAGCTGACAGTCTCTAACAAAACAAATGTGGCTAGTAGTATCTTGTGAATCGGTTTCTTCTTGCTGTACTTGAGATGTATGGTTTGCAAGTTTCTACCTTTAGCTTCAGCTGGCTTTTGTTCGCTTTCTTGCAGACTGCATTGGATCGGCTTTTAACATGAAAGGAACCATGCAGTGCCCTAACTGTCGGAATGTCGAAAAGGGTCAGTGGTTGTATGCAAATGGCTCTCCCCGGCCGTTTCCAGAGTTTGTCATGGAAGATTGGATCCCTGAAGAAGATCTGTATGGTTTTAGTTATCCAGAAATGGTAAAAGCTCAGTACTTTGTGCTACCATATGTTTTCTTTCCGTGTACATGAGAACTGTGCTTTGATCATACAACCCCTTGACTCTGTCAACTATATGAGATCGTTTATCCTAAAAAAATTCCGGTGTTTGCAGCAATATCGGGTCCACTGGTGCCCGTTTGGTGAACTATCTCAAGCAGGTTCTTTCGAGTAAGCCTACACCCTTTACCATGATTTTGCTATCATCTCTCTTTGCTACTGCCAGAGAAAGCTTTTGGTCCTTATTGCTCCTATGCTTTTGCTGTGTGTGTCAGGGAACTGGAACCTGCAGCCACTACATGTAAGTCAGACGCTGATGATCGATTGTCCTCTATATGATCATTTCATTTTGTCTAGCAAACCGTTGATAATATTAGATGCCATTTTTCTCTTCTCTTCCCTAGATCACAATGAGCTCCATGCCGCTGCTGTGAATCATTCATATCTTGCATACGTTGGACCAGGCCCAGCCGCCACTCCGAGAAGTAGCGATAACAGCAACAACGCAGATGACCATCCCTGGAACAGCCACTCTAATGACCACTTTCACCAGCTCTCGGTTGCTCCCCAGTATCATCATCATCATCATCATCATTCCACATCGTTTTCTCTGCCCGGTGCTCATGTGATTGATGGTGAAATCGACTCTTCAGCAGCACGAGGCATATCTCATCCGCACCCATTTCTCTTTAGTTACCGGTTAGCTTCCATATTGCTCTCATAATATTTTCTCAACTTTTGCAGCAAGTTTTAGAATGTTTTTTGGAATTTGGGCAATGTAGGTCTAATCCAAGAACCACACCAGCAATTAACACTCACCAAGGAAGCAGCATTCAAATGCGTGAACACCTTCACACGCAGCATCATGTTTATAATAATCAGAGGCAGCATCATGCCCATGGTCCCAATCTCGTCTCCGTGACAAGAAGGGGACTACCGCCACCGCCGCCGCCACCCATGCCAGATCAGAACGTTGGATTCTTCATTTATCCACCACCGAGCTCATCAGGTGGACACCGTGAACCAGAAAGCGATCAATATCATGCTTGGGAGAGAGATTGGTTTCCACATTTCCCTGCCCCCTCGAATCACCGCACAATCTCTAGCTTCTGGCACAGACACTTCTGAGGGAATTTGCGTCTCTGAAGTAAGTCGCCTGGAAGAATTCTACCAGGCGTATGAACAATGTATAAAAGGTGAAAACTGGGGACATGTTTGATCGATCAAAACTTGTTTATGATGTAACTATAACTGGCTTCCGATGTACATTGTGAGCTTTCCAAGAACCCTTGTCATTAAACAGAAGATTCGACCGAATCTCATCTTGCCAAAATTCAGGCAGTTAAGTTTCCTGGTAGGATAGAGTTAAACTGAAAGCAGGTATCCTTAATTCCGGTGAAACGAGTATACACATACTCTGAAGGTATGTTGCAACTCAAAGTTGAGACAATGAACATGAAAAAAAAAAAGCAGAACATGATTTGAAAAATTGCAAAGTGAAAAACGATCACAGCGTTTTTGAGAGATTCTGTTTTGAACAGCATACAAAATCTTGCATGAACCTTATTTAATTATTGTCTGGAATGGGATGAAGATGCAGAGCTAGGAGGAGGATTATTGACTAGTGATGTGTATGAGTCCCGTCCCCGCCTTGTTCACCTTTCCTGGAGGCTGCTCTTAGTTTACGCTGCTCCTCCTTGTATATCCTGTTTCTTCTTTGGAACTGCAACAGGGACACAAACAAATGCCTCACATGAGTCCAATTAGGAATCAACTGCTACTTTTGGATTCCGGAAAATGACTGATGGATACATAAGCTATTTTTAAGGAAAGAGAAAGACACAAGAGAGCAAGTGTGGGGGGGATTTGTGTTCCAATGTCTGAGCAAAGGAGTTGATTCCATCTTAACTCTGCAGCACAATGCCACATCAATGAGCTCAGTGAAGAATATGAAAACCTCTTTACTGACATTACATCCGTTGACTTGATAACAAGAGGAACCAGTTTACAATCCATGTCACTCTATAGAGTAGAGAATCTAGCATTAAACCATGAAGCAGCTAACTGAAACGAAAGCGAGTCTCTGATCTAGGATTTTGGAACAAGTCAGAATCTCCATGATGAATCAAGGGTTTTCTTGCATGATGAGCTAAGCATCCCAATCGAATAAAAAGACAGATTCCAGGAGCAACATGGAAGGAAACTCCAATTACCTCTTTGGAATGGTGGAGACACTCGAGGTAATCTTCACGAAGAAGAGAACAGTCCTTGGGCTCTCTGCAGTGAGACATACATTCACTGAAATCCATCCAGAAGTCGTAGCACCTCCCTTTGTTTCCCGTTATTCCCCATCCCGACGCCATTTCCAGAAGATGCTGAGGAGAAAGACGAATCTCTCTCTTTTTCTCTCTCTCTTTCTCTCTCTCTCTCCTCCCACACGGTTCGGGCGGGCGTGACCCGAAATAGTTTTCTAATGGACCCACTCCTTTTTTTAAGTGGGCTGATTCATTTCTTTTTCTTTCTTAATTGGCGGCACTTTTCGCCCTTGTTTATCTATTTCCCATAGTGGGACCCCCCGGTTTCGTACGGGTAATCCAGGGCAAGCTCTCAAGTGTGCGTTGGAGCACCATACACCCGCACTAAAACGGAGAATAGTCAGAGTGAGTCAAGTAATCAGACTAGAAATCAAAGCCGAGTCTGTATACTCGTCGCACCAGATCAATCAACGCTCCCCAAGGGCTCTCTAAAAGGGAGGAGGAGGAGGTGACTGGCGGAACCATAGACTAGGGACGAAGGAGGAGGGAGCTGTCGACAATGGCGCTTTCTTCACTGACTTCATCCTGCAACTCTTCCGACTCCTCGAACTTCGCTTCGCTTCCGGTTGCGGCGATGAAGAGGAGAATCATCGACAAAGTCCTGGAGAATCGCGTCACCCTCATCGTCGGTGAACCGGGTTGCGGTACGTGCTTTCTCTTCGTTTTGCTTTTCTCGTCGAACTGGGAGTGGGAGGAGTAAGTAATATGCCTTGCCGTTGGGGTTTTCCTTTCTATCCTACGTTTAGGGCAACATTTTACTTAGTGATCAACCCTTGTTTATAGCCGAGTAATGAACATCAGCATTTTGTCCTTGTTTGCTTCAGGGAAGAGTTCGCAAGTTCCACAATTCCTCCTGGAAGCTAACATGGCACCCATTCTCTGTACACAGCCTAGGAGATTTGCGGTTGTCGCTGTTGCTAAGATGGTTGCTATGTCTCGCCACTCTGAGTTAGGTGAAGAGATTGGTTACCACATTGGCCATTCTAAGAAATTTACTCAAGGGTAACTATTCTCTTTTTTTAATCAGGACAAATGCAAACAAATGATATTTGGCTATTTTCCTCTTATGTTGACTTTTATCCTAATATTCTTTTTTTTTTCCCTTTGATGTTGCTGCATGCAGCTCCAAAATTCTGTTCAAAACTGCTGGAGTTCTGTTGGATGAAATGCTTGACAAGGGGTTGAATGCCCTAAAGTACAAGGTTATCATTCTTGATGAAGTGCATGAAAGATCTGTGGAGTCCGACCTTGTTCTTGTCTGTGTTAAGCAGTTCCTCATGAAGAATAATGACCTCAGGTTACACCCCTTTTTCAACATCATCGTCTTCTTCTTTCTAAGGTTCTTAAACTGTTCCACTTCACCCGAATTGAAATCACGAGTTCATGTCATTTTTTACAGGGTGGTCTTAATGTCTGCAACTGCTGATATAACAAGGTACAGAGACTACTTTAAAGAACTCGGCAGGGGCGAACGGGTAGAAGTGGTTGCTATTCCTAGCCCTGACCAGAGAACAATTTTCCAGAGAAGAGTGTTATATCTTGACCAGGTTCAACTTTTTGATATCTGTTGCCCTTTAGCGGACTATTTAATTATCCAACTGGTTTTCTTCCACTTATAGCTTCTTATAAATGGCTACTGTTGGTTATCTATCTTTCCTTTGCTGGAGGATATTGCTTCATTTTTGCCTGCCTCTCCCCACCCCAATGCGAGACAAGAATTCTTGTCTGGTGGTGCGTTCCGTCTGAATATAACACGTTGGATCTGTATCCCTCCTGGAAATGACCTAACAAGCTTATTGATAAACTAGAATCCTTACTGCTACAAGTAACTTCTACTGTTTTTAATACTTGTGGTACACTGCTTAGAACCGTAATGTTACCTATAGGAAGAACAGAACAATGAAAAAGGTTCTTGGTGTGTGACTATCACTTCCACTTTGATAAAAATAACAAATTTTCTGCGTCCACGATAGCTTTGTACAAGGACTAAGATGTATCACCTTTTTCCCTGGTTTCCTTATTTGATTGCGAGCCTCTCCCTGTTACCTGAATGTGGTACTGTTTCATGAAGCAGGTTGCAGGAATGCTAGGTGTGAGTTCTGATTTCTCAGCTTACTGTCCTGGTCCAAGTCCTTCTTCAGCTGATACTGAAATCAAACCTGAACTGCAGAATCTTATTCATGATCTCATCTTACATATTCATGAAAAGGAACCAGACATTGAGAAGAGTATTTTGGTTTTCCTTCCAACATACTACTCACTTGAGCAGCAGTGGTATCAATTGGTACCATTTCACGCATCTTTTGAGGTTCACATATTGCACCGAAGCATTGACACCGAACGAGCCCTGTCGGCTATGAAGATATGCAGATCCCGTCGCAAGGTTTCTCTTTTAAATCTCTATGTTTCTTCTTCTTTGCATTATCTTTGTGACCTGAGGACTTGACTATGTTTAAATAACTAGAGAAGATCTTGATCTAAGAGTGATGCAAACACTTATATTTTCAAATCTAGGGTGATCTAAGAGTCATTTTGTTGAGTATATTGGTTAATGACGCTCGCGGGTGTAATTTTGTACTTGGTGAAATGATAAAATATTACCTTCCGTTTCAGCTTACCTAACAGTTACAATATTGTTGTGCTTTTTACATATTATTGGGGAAACATCAAACTCGTATTGATGCAAGTTCGGATTCCATCAGGTGCAACTACCATTTTGTGGCTTCAATGATTTCATAGTTAATATAAAACTTCCACAAACTGTTATTCTCAGGTAATATTGGCTACCAATATTGCGGAATCTTCAGTGACAATACCCAAAGTAGCCTATGTCATTGACTCGTGCCGGTCTCTGCAAGTGTTCTGGGATGCATCCAGGAAAAGAGATGCAGTTCAGCTTGTTTGGGTCTCTAGATCTCAGGTATTGTTGGAATTTTACCATTTATGGAGCAAAAGCGGATGTCCTAAATTTTACTTTTTAATGTGGAGTTATAGGCTGAGCAGCGGAGAGGGAGGACAGGTCGAACGTGTGATGGTGAGGTGTATCGCCTGGTGCCGAGTGCATTCTTCAACAAGCTTGAAGAGCATGAGCCCCCAGCTATACTTAAGCTGTCATTGAGACAACAAGTTCTCCAAATTTGCTGCACAGAATCCAGAGCCATTAATGATGCGAACGGTAATAGTGTTTGAATTGTATAAAATATGCTTGACTTCTTTCTTAATAGACGAGGTCGAACCTGGGTTCCCTGAGAGCTAGTAAGGACACTAGGGCATTCATATTCGCCAGGTCTTCTGATGCTGCATAAACACTTCTCACATAAATTTCCTATTACATTTTCCCGTATGAATGCTCTGTAGTAATAGTAATTGAACTTTAACAATGAGTTACCTTAGATGAAGCGAAATGCCTATGGTGGAAATATTCTTTCATTATTCTTAACAAAAGAGTGCTTATATGATTTAGGGATACAATATGTTGACACTTAAGACAGTATCTGTGATGCTTTTGCGTCTGTTTAATCAGTCTTGAATTGAGTGTAATTGTTTTTTATAACTTAGCATTGCTGGCAAAAGCTATGGATCCACCAAACCCAGACGTCATTGATGATGCTTTGAGTATGCTATTAAGCATACAAGCATTGCGGAAATCGACCAGGGGACGCTACGAGCCCACATTTTATGGACGGTTGCTTGCTAGCTTTCCATTGTCCTTTGATGCATCCATTCTCGTCGTCAAGTTTGGTGAAATGGGAATGCTAAGAGAGGGGGTTCTATTAGGTGTCCTGATGGATACCCAACCGCTTCCTATCAATCATCCCTTTGGAGATGATGCACTGGTATTTCCTGTTGGCGAATATTTTTGCAATTCTGCATGCCTTTTTCATCATGATGTTTAATATCTACACCGATGTCTTCTTTTACAGTTTATGGAGTATGTTGACCACTATATTGGTGGAGACAGCAGCAAGACCATTTCTGGTGGCCGGAGGGAGGTGGTACTCATGGCAAACCTATGTGCTTTTCAGTTTTGGCAGCGTGTCTTTAAGGTAATCAAATAGTTACGTTATAAAGATAACTCGCTTTTATTCTTGATCTTACCCATGGTTTTTTCCTTGAAGGATAAGCATCGTCTTGAAAGCTTGAAACAACTTTTGTCGAATGAGAAAGACAAAGATCTCAAGTTGATGTTTCCTGCTATAGAACAAGAGTGGTGTGATTTCCACAATATTACTCGGTCATCGTTCTATCATGTGTCTGAGTTGTGTAAGTTCATGGTCCATCATCGATTATTTTTTCTAATAAGCTTTCCATTTTACTCATGGGAAACTATTATAAATGATTAACGGACCTGCTAATAGCCCTTAAATAAATTTTATCCATTTTCTTTTTCCCCTTTATTGAAATTTTGCATGTTTTACAGATGAAGATACACTTAGCTCACTTCATCGTTTTAGACCTCAGTTCATCAGTTCTTCAGATTCTCTACCAACCTATTACAATCCATATGAATTTGATCACACATGCTATATTGAGTGCCAAGCCTCTGAGGATAGATATCCACACTCTGAGGATCAGCCCCCCCTTGAAGTAAGAAAATGTGTATCGGTGCCGTATGTTCCTCGTAACGCATTCCAAGCAAATGCTATCGCAAAAAACATGGCCGACATTATCAAAGAGGTATTCATTTGCCGAGGTCGTTTCTTTTTTGAAGCATTGGCGCTTACAGACTTATGTGAATTCTGGAGCTGGAAACAATCTTAACAGCACATTGATTTTTTACTGTTTCCATTTGCCATAGATAAGAACTCTGGGCACACCATCTGATAATGGCCATGGCGCGACCGAAGCTGAGGATTACGCTGACAGTGGAGAGGTCCCAGTCTGTGTATATTTTCTTAATGGATTTTGCAACCGAGGTGGCCAGTGCGCGTTCTCTCATACTCTTCAGTCAACAAGACCAGCCTGCAGATTTTTCGCATCGTTGCAGGTTTGTTTTGTTACCATCCTAGTTGAGTTGTCTTCAGACTCTGTGCTAATGAGTCGGTTTTGCAGGGATGTCGAAATGGAGAATCGTGTTTGTTTTCCCATGTCATGCGAAGACAGACGACGCCATACTATTCTCCTCCCACATGCCTTCAAGAAGAAGATGACTCTTTCACATCGCCTCTTCTGGATTTATTTCCAACTTCTGAGGGTTGCATTCTTGTGTTTGATGACTCTGGCATGCGTTTCACTTCAAGTATAGCCAACCGTTATCCGTCCTGGAGAATACTCTCCACGTCATCTTCCTCAGAGACGCTTTTCTGTGATTCTTCACTTGCGGACACAAGAATCTTCTGGGGTCTCAGTCATCCCTACCAAACCATCATCTCAGAAACAGGAGGGGAGAACCCAATCCCATGGAATGAAGTGAAATGTGCGCTGTGGTTCCTTAACCCACACAGCTATGGCGAAACTCCTGAGGAACAGAAAACAATTCTGCAGAATTTCTTTGAGTACATGGCAATCAGAATCCTCGGTGATGCGCTTTACGAAATCCGAGTAGTTCTTACTATGAACAACATCAGATTCTCGGACTTACAGGTAAAATATTTTCGAGTTTCTCCATTGTTTTGTCTACTCCATTCGTTGTTTTTTTAAAATAATTTTATTACGTTTGTGTTCTTTTTTTCATAAGGTTGAGAAGCTAGCCAGAGAAAGCTTCTTCTTCCTTGGAGAGTCTTTCCCGCACAATTCAGTAAGCTTGGGTGAATTCTCAGACACAGTCACCATCCAGAAGCCAATGCTAGTCTCCAGACCAGTCTCCTATGTGTTTGATCTCCATCCGCCTACTGACATCCAGTTTGGTGAATACACCTCTGTCCTTCACAAATCTCTTCACAACCAATGATCTTATGGTGTGGAAAAAGAGCATACTTTCGTCTCTGTCTGTTAACCCCAGCTAGCTATTTCTAGATGGCTTTTACTTTTCTGAATTTAGAAGAAACTGTCTGAAACTTCTTCAGACTCTCAGCTCCATATTGCTTGTAAACGGAATGTCCGATAGGAGACATAAATCATCACTCCGTTTTATCAATTCGCATAACATAGAATAGAGCAAGCATATTTGCAAACCAAAACACTCCTTAGCCAGAGCCTAAAAGTTCTTGTAGTGATATAAACTTATTATACGTCTCTTGATACCCGTAATGCTATCTTATGTCAAATTTGTAGATTCATGTTTTTCTTCTTCGTATCATTATTATCATCCATTGGTGTTATTTTTTCTCTCTAAAATCCCCTCTTTGTTTCGTCCCGGTCATGTGAATTGCCATAACCATATTTCCAACCTTCCAAGTCATGTGAGTTCAATCTTGACACGACATATAGGTATTTCGCGATCTCTTCCATTGTACCTGATATCTTATTATGTTTTTGTCTTACCATACTTGTTCATAACAAACCCTGACGATATTATTATACCAGCACAAGTGACGCACGGCACATAAAAATGTGGTTAGGCCGTGAATTTGGGTTAACATAAAAATAACCAAGTGGGGCTCGATCATTTTCAATGCGAACACACACATCATATTAAATGTGAATCAACCGGTTTAGATAACGATATTGTAACCGGTCCTTTTTTTGGGTATTCAATGAATTGATTCAGACCCCCAAGTCTAATATAGCTATAATTGTGAAACGAACTCCACGCTGTAAAAAGAAGCTAAAATTTCCCTCTTGCTTCAAGAGAAACAATAATCAAACTCAATAATTCACAGCATTAAATGATTAGAGGATCAAAAATTAAGCTTAAAGAATTACCAATCCGTCGGCTCCAAGTCACTTTCCATAGTCTTCTAACTTTCATTATTGCTTCTCACCTTTCTCTTGCTTCCTCTGCAACCCTCCTTGGTTTACCTTCTTCTCTTTACTGCTTCTATTGGTAATCCGATGATTCTACCATATATTTCTAATCATCACAAAAAAAAATTAGAAAAATGACGATCTCATTCATTAATCTGTGATTTTTTTATTCAGTAAATATGTAAAATCATTCTAAAATTCTGCAATGTTGATTTGACCCTGTAATTTTTACCTTTTATACATATATCTCGGGCTCGGAAAATGTCACATAAAAAGGGGGAAAAGCCAATATCAAAAACTATAATTATTTTTTAAAAAAGTAATTCTAGTTTGAGGAGGTTGTGGTAGTTCTAGTTAAAATGGTAAAAGAAATTGAAAACCGAAACCAGAAATGGCTAATAGACTTAAACCATCATCGATATGATGCTTAATCGTTTGGAATGATTACTACAAATGGACCGCCCTGATGCTCTAAAACTTGAATTTCACGTCCTTTTTATCTTAAGCTAAAAGGTTAAAAGTTAATCCTTAATTACAAATTTTAATAGTTATATAGTCCCATCGGCTTTCCTTCGTGTGTCTATATAGTCCTCTCTATCTCTCTCTTCTGATTAGCATTGGAAAAAAAACAAAAACAAAAACATGAATTCTTCAATCACGTTTGTTCTTCTCTCCCTTCTTCTGGCGCTAAACCCAAATCAGTCGTTAGCCTCCAGCCGCAACCACACAGACGATACAAACGCGTGTGGAGTAACGCGGTACAGCAGATACGTTAGAAACGCGTGCAGCGTAACGCGATACCAAGACCTGTGCGTGAGAACGCTGTGGCCGTTTGCAATCGTCGCTAGAAACGAGTCGAGCAAGTGGGCCCGAGCAGGCGTGGCGGTGACCATAACCGACACGAAACAGATCCTAAGACTGTTGCTCAGAACGCGGCGTTCAGCGGTTGGGAAACGCGAGAGGACCGCGCTGTCGGATTGCCGGGAGCTGTTCGTGGACTCCCTCGACAATCTGTACAAGTCTCTCTCCGTCCTCCGGAAACTGGACGCCGGCGAGTTCCAGCGCCAGATGAGCGATCTCGCCACGTGGCTGAGCGCTGCACTCACGGACGAGGACACGTGTCTAGACGGATTCGAGGAGACGATGATTAAGTCATCGACGGTCAGGATGATTCGGAGGAGGGCGACGAGGTGTATGCACTTATGCAGCAATGCCCTCGCTCTCCTCAACAAGCTTGCTTACGACGGCTTGTTGTAATCTACTACGCTATCATATCTTACTATTACAAATACCATATTTACATAAATGTATTATTATTATTATTATACACATTAAAGAAGAAGAAAACTTTATTCTTAATTTACGATTAATAACTCGCGGAGAATATCATGAATGGATGATTTCGTAATAATTTACTCAGTTTGGTTTGGGTGTGGAATCAGAATGTGATGCTCAGGCTATGGTGGGTGTCGAGGGAATTGTTGCTTTACTAGTTAAACCCAAATTCGAAAATGGACGGGCTTTTTATGATGTTTCAGGTGTTTAAGCCTACGATTAGCTCAATACGCCAACTCCAGATTTATAGCATCCGATACCCAAAAGGCCCAACACTGAGAATGTACAAAACAAATGAAGAGATGTGTTGGTACCAGATTAATAATGTCCATGGTCTCGAACTCCTAAACCCAGACTCGGTCTGTAACTAACTCCTAAGAACGCACAAATTAATGTTTTTATATTTCTTTTCACAAGAAAAAATGTTGCATCATATAACTAGTTTACTCGCGTAGTTAATCCTGAGATGTGAGATTTATACGTTAAAAAAAAAAGAGTTCAGCCATTTTAGGTACCATGATTTAACTGTTTACACTCGGTTATTAATCCCACTTCTTACTTTATTATATCAATTTGGTAATAGCTACTATATGTATTTATAGAATCGTCCAAGTTGCAATCCATCCGTTTTTTTTTTTTTTTGGCATTTTTAAATCGAGAAGTAACAACAAAGATACTAGTAGTAGACAGTAGGCCTGGAATTATTATCCGGGATCCGCTCCGCTCCGCTCCGAAAATCCGGATATCCGGGGGTCCCGGATCCGGATCCGGATAACAAAACTATGGATCCGGCGGATCCGGATCCGGATCCGGATAATAAGTTTTTTGAACCCCGGATATCCGGATCCGTGTATATATATATATATATGTATAATAGATATCAGCCCATTAGCTTTGATTATTCATGCAATCATATTTAGATAAGCCCAATAAATTTAAGAAATAAAACAAGATAAGCCCAAGAAAACGACACCTTCCTTTTGTCGTCATTTTTCACTAAAACCCTGAATCACTAAATTGCTTTATGTGGAAATTCGAAATTTGGCTGCAATCTAAGTAATTGTCAATTATCTCCTCGCTACTTTCTTTGTGTTCATAGGCAGATACGATTGCTGAATTCAAAAGTAAAAGAAGAATCTGAATCACGTGAATCTTGTAAACACGTTTATGAGTTTTTTTTTATTGTTTTTTAGACTTGTTATTTGAAACATTTTGTTATTTGATATTTTGAGGTATCAAACATATTAAAAACTTTTTTTTATTTAATTTGTCTTTTATTCTTAAATTTTTGATATAACTTTTTTTTTGGATCTGGATCCTTGTAAACACGTTTATGAGTTTTTTTTACTGTTTTTTAGACTTTTTATTTGAAACATTTTGTTATTTGATATTTTGAGGTATCAAACATATTAAAAACTTTTTTTTTAATTTAATTTGTCTTTTATTCTTAAATTTTTGATATAATTTTTTTTTTTGAATCCGGATCCGGATATCCGCGGATATCCGCGGATATCTCAATATTTAGGCGGATATCCGAAATCCGGATATCCGAAAACTCCGGTTCCGGATCCGGATAGTGAAAACACGGATCCGGGCGGATCCGGATCCGGATCCGGATACCTTAAAAAATCCGGATATCCGGATCCGTCCCAGGGCTAGTAGACAGAGGAGACACAAGTACATCCAAACTCTAAAAAGCCGAGTCCTTGTCACGACTCACGTACATCTCTACTGCAATCATTGCCAAACATAATAATTTAATAACATCCCGCTAATCATCGATTTAAGACGTACAGAAGCTACATAATATTTGTTTTAGCATGTGATCAGCTATCATTTTTTTAATCGATGAAATAGTTAGGTGGTACGATTTTGAAATAGTTTCTTTTATAGCCACCACCAATATAGCCATAAAAGTTTGGTGTAACATCCTAAAGATTAAAATTTTGTATTATATACTCGTTTTACTAATACCTTGGTTGGGAGACTTGGAGTTGCAATCTGTATCTAATCTGTGGTTTTGTGTAATGTGTAATTTATCACATATAGAAGAAAAATAAGATGAGAGGAACAATGAACTCATGAGGATCTAAATACGAAAGTGGCCGTGCAAAAGTCTTAAATCGGGGGAAAAGGTGAGTGCAGAAAACGTGGGAGATAATCGCAGAGCTCCACGTGGCATCATTGGGGTCAACGATCGATTCCCTTCTCTGCCTTCTTCTCCCACGTGCGACCCTTCTCCCTCATCGTGGGCATTTCTGTCATTACATAAACAACGGACTAACTGGAGAAAAATAAAAAGAAATTGTTAGTCGCATGGAGTAAAGTGATACTTTCATTAAATGGCCAAACACACTTGCACACAACATTTCTCCCGTGTTGCCAACAAATATCAATAATCTTAACAACGATTTATCCGGTGATTGGTGTTTACCCCACTATTCATTCGATGCATTTTCATAAAACGAAACAATAGAGAATTAGTACGATAACTTATGACAAGATCTTACCAAAAAAAAACTTAGGACAAGATGCAGAAGAACATTCTTGGTCATGACATAATTTAGTACTAGTATATGTTATAAAGTATAATTAATTTATATCTTATATTCAAGCGTGGGTTGCATTTGAGCAATAGTGGTCTCTATTGACTACTTTGTTGCTCCTCATTTTAGCTTTTATCAGATATAAAAAATGGTTTCGACCCCCAAACCATTAAGTTCCGGTCCACATGCATCAAAATTGGGATAATCTTGATTGAAAATTAAACTAGAATTTTGTTTGATTTTTTCCTTGCTTTTTATATAAAAAAACAGTACGAACCGCATCCGAGAATTTAAATAAAAAATTAATTATGAGAACTAAGTGTCTTGTGATTAAAAATGAACTATAATCCAGTTTACGTTATATTTATGTTTATACTGCTTTATGTTATTGAGGTTAACGTAAAATAAAACCTTAATTAATCAAATTTTCCCAGGCCCCAGTCTGGTTTGTGTTATATTGCTTTACTGTTGTTATATATTAATGATATACACAGAAAAGATAATCAAAATTATGATTAAGCATTATTTTGCATGTATGTGTGTTGGATTGTCATCATTCAGAACTTCTAAAAAAGTTAATTATTAAAGATATATATACTATAAATTTTGCCTCTCTTTGTCCATTACCGACACCAAATCTCAATGTTCGGTCATATAATTGGCTACTTGCCTTCTGGATTCTAATTTTCCATTGTTATGTCATGTGGCGTTCGTTTTATTTTCTTAACAAACTTATCCTCGTTCCGTTAGACTTGTAAGGAATTAGTAAAATAATATTGTCTAGAATATCATATAAGAAATATAAATAGTCTAATCACTATAAACTGAATTGTAGCATTCTATAAGTTGTGAATCGTTACTAACGAGTAACGAGTCGATCACCTATTTCAAGCGAAATTAAGTTCATAGTATATCAGAATTGCCATCATCTCACAAGAACATATTCATCTGAACCACGCATGAGAAATAAACTGAAACATATATATAATGCGGCTATATACAAAGTTTTGACTAATCAAATAATTATCAGTTAAGTTTAATTCGAAAGCTCATAAATTATCACGTGATATCATGGCTCTTTTTTTTTATGATATCATAACTCTACTACCATAATAAATGTGATATAATATTTATCATATAATACTGTGCGTCCAATATGAAATCTTTTTGTATTCTTATATACAATGGTAGCGTAGTTACCATAACTAATTAACTTAACCTAGTTAAATGCTACCCATAAAGTTCTGTTGCAATCTAACCCATAAAGGTAAAAAGGTTATAATAAGATACTAGGTAGTAACCCGCGCCATGCGCAGAGTAAAATATTTATATAAATATTAATTAAATATAATTTTATAGTCATTTATATAGATATATAATGTGATTTCAATATTTTCAATTTTTTTACAATTGTATATTAATAAATGCAAAACAATTAAATCATATATAGGATAACATTGCTCAAAAATCAGTTATTTTTCTATCATTATTGATCGAGTAGAAAATTATGGTATATTATTTATATCTGAATTTATTTCTAAATTGATATGAATAGGCATAAATTCAACTACTATATGTTTATTTAATTAAATGTGTGGTTACTTATTTTAATCTATATTATTAATTAAGTTTAGAAACAGAATAATTTTTCATTACCATAATTTTATTACTGATTGGTATCAATACAAATCAAATATTTTATGTTGATTTATTTTAGGAAATTTGAATTATGTTTAAATACAATGAAATTTATTATATCTGTAGTTATATACTATAATAATATATCTGATAATCATGGTAAGTTGATATAAATTAGTGATTTTTATTTATATATTAAAATTGCTTGTAAGTTGCTTTTTAAGATAATCATAATAAATATACTTTTTATTATATTATAATTTTTAAGAAAAATAATATATACTTTTTACTATATTATAAGATTATAATATAATATTAATAAAGTAGAAGTATTTATAAGTTTTATATTAAATAAAGATTAAAGAATTATAAATATATATAATATAAAATTATGTAAATAAATTATTATGAAGTGATATAGTTATTATTGTAATTCATAAATATAAGTTAAAACAAATAACTATACTGAAATATAATATATTTTTTTCATGTAAAAGTTATTTAATAAACATGATATATATATTAATATAAAATTATTTGATTATATGGTCAAATACATAATTAAAGTTATATATTTTATGAATGAATAAATAACATGTATTTTAATTAGAGTCTATGAGATATATCATAGTTTTGATTATGTAATAGTGATAATTAATATAAGTGATCAAATCATATAATAGCATTATATGTAGTTAATATAAGTAAGGATGACACTCTTGTAATAAACACATGAAGTAAAGGTTAGTCTTTTAAAAATAAACCTCAAATAATATACAGGGGATGTTTTTCATAAAAATATAATGGCTGTAGACTACAACTTGTTGTAAGAAAATACAATTTTTGTATCAATAACACCAGAGATCACATTTTATTCCACCCAAAACGTTGTTGAGTCACGTTTCTCGGAAAAAGGTAAAAACGTTACGAATGTGGATTTATAATCTGTCACGAAACGTTTAGTGCGAGTAAAATATATTCCAACGTTTTAGAAGGAATTGTATGTATAGTTTAGGTGAATCATTAATGGGAAACAGTCTAGTTAAAAAGGGAAAAATAAATGAACGTTGAAATCACTCAAAGTTGACATCAAACTGGCTTTGCGTGCCAATTAGGCGCTTATTGACTTTCGTAATCTTAGGTACATCACTCTTAATTAACAAGTATAACAAATTTAAAACTATTATTTACTTGGTTGAGAACCTAAAAACCTCCGACGAATTCTATAACATTAGTACGAACTAGAGTAATCAGAACACAGTGTATCTTCTCAAGGTACTAAATTATATGAGCAGAATACAGTTTCCATTCCAAATACATAACTCTACATACAACTCTTATAAAAAAATTCGGGTTTATGAAAAGCTAGTCACCGTCATTGGTACTATATATATACTATGTCGGAAGCTAACAAGCTCTGATATTTACATGCAAAGCAATCTCATGCGTGACGTCATGTTCAATAACAAAAAGGAAAACAAAATGGTGGAAGGGGACAGGTTTGTAAATGTGTAGTCGACAGTTTCCATCTCATATTTTTAGAAAACGTAATTGAGTAGTAGTAGTCCTTAATGACAATGAATACAAAAGTTAAGATTTACGCAAAAATGCAAAAGTATACTATCAATAATTGCCAAACAAAAATATACTATCAATTTTATGATAAACAATAAATTAGTTCCGGTCCACGTGTATTAATTATCTTATAAAACTGTAATTTATTGAATTTTGCAAAGACAAATTGTATGTTTTTTGTCAAGAAAAGAAACTGAAGTTTGGTCAAGAAATGGACGAAGACAGATGCATGAATGCCCGATTTTGGAGAAACGTTTAATTTTTCGAATCTGAAAAACGCTTAATGAGGAAAAAAGAAAAACGCTTAATGAGGAAAAAAGAGAGAGGAGGGGCGGGGTGGTAATAAAAGTGAAGAAGGAGGGTGAAAGTGGAACGTGGCTTCTTGTACTTAAACACAGAAATGCCATTTCGGATTTCACTCCCGTCCTAAGGTCGACGCAGTCTCCGGCGAGTTCGAGTCGGAAATCAAAAGACACTCCGATAAATGCTCTCCTAAGAATTCTTATTCTCTCCCTCTCTGTCTGTCTATTATCGGGATCCAGTAATTTTCCGATTTGAATTAAGGAAGAAGATGGCGTCGGAGCTGACATACCGGGGACACGAGACGGAGCAGCCGGAAGCGCAAGCTTACTACCGGAAGCCAACCAAGCCGTGGTTCGTGGCGATCCGTCCGATCCGTTACATGCTCCGCGAGCAGAGGCTCGTCTTCGTTCTCGTCGGCATTGCAATCGCCACATTAGGTTTCGCACTTTTCTCCCGATCCTCCACCCACCCGATTCCCTACGCGGATCCGCTCCCAGGATACGGGATGAGATCGTCGGAGTACCTCCCGGCGGCGCAGAGGAGACCTAGCATCGAGTACATGACCGCCGGGATGGGATCGGCGGGGGGAAAAATCCCCCTGGGGCTCAAACGCAAAGGGCTCCGGGTGGTGGTGACCGGTGGGGCCGGTTTCGTCGGGTCTCACCTGGTGGACCGGTTGATCGCGAGAGGAGACAACGTGATCGTCGTCGACAACTTCTTCACGGGGCGCAAGGAGAACGTGATGCACCACTTCGGGAACCCAAACTTCGAGCTCATCAGGCACGACGTCGTCGAGCCCATCCTTCTCGAGGTCGACCAGATCTACCACTTGGCCTGCCCGGCTTCTCCGGTTCACTACAAATTCAATCCGGTCAAGACCATCAAGACCAACGTCGTGGGGACGCTCAACATGTTGGGTCTAGCCAAGCGAGTCGGTGCCAGATTCCTCCTCACCAGCACCAGCGAGGTCTACGGAGATCCTCTGCAACACCCTCAGGTTGAGACCTACTGGGGCAACGTTAATCCCATCGGTATATCATTCTTCTTCTTCTTCTTCTTCTTCATCGAAACGTAACGTTTGTGCCAAAACGACGGCATTTCACGAGAGCGTATAGAAACCATTAGGGTCACATCACTCTCTGGGCTGGGGCTCATGTGCTTCCTTTCCCCCTCAGATCAGATCTGGTCAAACCGTGAATACTCGGGTCCCTTCACCTCTGACGTGTCCCTTTCTTAGATAGACCCGACGCCACTCCCAGAGGATGATAGTTTTTTTCCGTCTCCTTAATCTCATGTTTTTACCGTTGCCCAACTATTTATTTAGTTTTTATGACAAACTGTCTTGCTGAGCTTTGGGGTTCTGACATGGCACAATTGGAACAGGTGTTCGGAGTTGTTACGACGAAGGGAAACGTACGGCGGAGACTTTGGCCATGGACTACCACAGAGGCGCTAATGTTGAGGTCTCTGTTTTTGATTCTGCTTCTTCATTCATAATCCCTCACGTTATTTATATCGTTACCGAAATACATATACAGGTTTGTAACATTTGAACAAAATTTGTCTGACTGCGACGAACAGGTTAGGATTGCTCGGATCTTCAATACTTATGGCCCAAGGATGTGTATAGATGACGGTCGTGTGGTTAGCAACTTCGTTGCGCAGGTTAGTGGGTTGTGCAGTAATAAATAGATCAATGAAGAATGATTAAGTGTTGATTACGTAATTAAGTAATGGGATGGTAATGATTGTGCAGGCATTGAGAAAAGAGCCATTGACTGTTTATGGTGATGGTAAGCAGACCAGGAGTTTCCAATTTGTCTCTGATCTGGTAAACTCCTTTTTAACTTTTTCCTTCTACGCACTGCTCAATTTCTCGATTAAATAATTGAAAATCAAAGATCAATTCAGTGTGGCCCTACTGTTACAAATTGCTAAGACAAGCACCTCTTTTGATGCTATTGTTAATTTGATGGGGTACATTTCAGTTTTGGCATGATGATAAGATTCTTTTAGTTGCATACAATGTGACATTAACTCTGAGGATGCATGCGTATCATTATCAAACGATTGAAAAAGAAGAGAATATGGATTGTCATGTCCTTGTGTTCTTGAGTTGAAAAAAACATTTGTCTTTTTTTACTTTTCTCTCTCTCTCTCCATTATTGTTGTTTATTGAGTATTATTATTGGTAAACTTGGATGTGAAATTGTATGCAATAGGTGGAGGGTCTGATGAGGTTGATGGAAGGAGAACATGTTGGGCCGTTTAACCTTGGTAACCCTGGTGAATTCACCATGCTTGAGCTTGCTAAGGTCTGTCTATCTAGTGTGCTTTGCTCTCTTGCTACGATTTCTTCTCAAAAGTCTGTTGTATCTGACCCAAATGAGTGAATGGTGTGCGCAGGTGGTTCAAGAGACGATTGACCCGAACGCAAAGATAGAGTTTAGGCCCAACACAGAGGACGACCCACACAAGAGGAAACCAGACATCACAAAGGCCAAAGAGCTTCTTGGTTGGGAACCAAAGGTGGCTCTGCGCCAAGGACTCCCACTCATGGTCAAAGATTTCCGTCAACGTGTCTTTGGCGACCAAAAGCAGGAGACCACTTCGTCATCAACAGAATAAGTATCCCCCGCTCCCTCTAAGCTCCTATATAAAACCCATGACCTGCCGCAGCGGCAGGAATCATAGAGACAGGAGTCACAGGACAGCCTCTCTTTTCTATTTTTTTTTACCCTTTCCTTTCCTTTTTGTTATTTTTTGATTGCCGTTTTTGTTACTCCCGTGTCAATGTAGTGGAGATCGGACCTCACACCGATTTTTAAACCTTTATCTAATTTTTGCCCTAGTTTGATGCTGCTTTGGACACGAGGACCCGTAAACTGAACACAAATGCAAACAACCTCTAAAAATATCTTCGTCAACTTGGGTCAATATTAACGAAAACGAGACCCATAAACGTCAAACTCTGAAGATACCTACAAGAATTTATCATTTTCGGCAACAAACACGCCTTCTGAACTCTCTCATTCGTCTCACGCACTCACTTTGGGTTCCTGAGGACGATGATGACTGAGTCTCCACGGAGAAACATCTTGCTTATGAACCGATCTCTGTTCACCGGAAGTGCCTTCTTCTTGCCTTTTCCAGTTTTAGGAACCTACACCCACAAAAAAAAAGATTCAGTTGAGATTGGCAGACTTCTTGTCTATAGAATGTAAGAGGCACACAAGTATATAGACGAACTGACTCGGGGAGAGATTCGTTTACCTCAGTCCACATCTCTCTGACATTTTCAAGAACCATGTTGCAGTGTCTGTCAAACGCCCTCACTCGCCCAAGAAGTTTCCTATTGTTCCGGCAATTGATTAACACCTGCAATTGAACGTCTTGTTAACAAGCTTCCTTCCTTTTTATCAACATAAACACTCTTCGCATAACCTCTGTCACATGAACATCTCCTAACTAACGATCTTTATACCTGAGTGTTATTCTTGACGCTCATCATCAGAACAGAGAGAGGCCCGGTGTTGAATTCCTCTTCCTCACTCTTTCCCTGCTAACAAACAGTATGAATCATCATGACTAGGAACAACATTCGAGGAGAGAATGCAATAGACCTACCAAGGCAGACTAATACACAAGAAGGAATCCAGTGCAAGGTCGAGTTATAAAGAACACCAGCAAATGACTATGCATCAAATGGCACAACTCTTAAGACATCAATTGAAATGAGAGATGGGAAGCAAACACTTCTCCAATCGCTTTCTCGTGGGGGAGCACTCAAGAGCCAAAACATTGCTGAGATGCCCAAAGAAACACTAAGAGTGCTTATGACAGAGATGAAGCTTATTATACCACTACAAAAAACGAGAAAGGTTTACTTACGTTGTTGGTATCTTCTTCCATTGGCCTACTGAAGAGAGAAAAAATAAATATCAAGAGTGAGAGACGAATCTAATTAAGCAGCAGAGACAAAACGCTTGGAACAATCGAGAGATACCTCATGTTCGCTTGCCACGAGCTCGTCTCGACAAAGTTCACGGGTTGAGCCTGTCAAAGTTAAAGAACATGAAAAGTGATTCAATAGAGAGCAGATCGAAGGAAGAAATTAGGGTTTTACCTTGATAAATCTCGCTTTCCTTCTCCGGAGATCTCTCACAGGAAGAGAGCAACAAGGACGACTGGGAAACACAAATGTAGAAAACTATTTAGTAGGCCTATAAAACTATTGGGCCTTCTTTATGGCCTTCGAGCCTTTACTCTTTCTTTTGATATATGGCCCATTTAAATCCGCATGAGCGAGCATTCTTTACTATCACGTGTTAATTTATCATGTGAACACATTTAAAAAGATTTTGAAAAATTCTGGTCAAAGAATTTATTGTACACTCATCGTCTCAACCATAACCTAGTATGTGTGGAGTATTCCGCAATACTCATATGCTTATTCACCAATTCACAATATAGTTATATTTTCAATAGTTTTTTTAGAGGCAATTAATTATCAGCATATGTAAATAAAAAATTCATGTTTTGGTAATTTTATATAGTTCATGAACAAAGCTGTCAAACATAATATTAATTAATGATAAGTTGATAACAAACGGGAGAAGGAAAAACACAGGAAAACGACGCTAACAATGTTTTAGTGACAAATGTGTATCATATTATCAGGTTTAAAGATCACCACCAGATAAAGGCTTGTTTATTTATTGATCAGGTTTGAGGAGCTTGCAACATTTTTTCGGATTAGTTCACACTTGGCGTATAGTTGCATACTTCCTTGAGCCATATACTTTTCTAGCCATGAGACCGACCGACCTTTGATAATCATCATAACTCACTCTTTTCCAGATAATTAGACTGAGAAACAAATTCTCCAGCACGTAATTGTTACATTATTACATAGCAGATCGAGGAACCAAACGGCCACCGTTCAAACCGCAAAGGAGATTGAAGTAGGAACGTTTAGGTTTCCTTTGACCGTTACTAGTAACGCCGTTAACAATAACCCTCTCCACACTAGCAGTGGTAGAAGCTCGTATAGGAGTGACGGTGAGAGAGGCTGCGTCAGCTGTTCGACGGTCAAGCCAGCTGATGATGTCAGCGAAAACAAGATCGACGTTATAGTCAGGCTCACCTGACGTCAGAGCGTGCCACATCCCAGGATACAACTTGAGAGTCTTGTCCCTTGAGCTAGCTTTCTCGTACAAAGCTTTGCTTATCTCTGGATCCGTCACTATATCTGCTTCTCCGTGTAATACAAAGAACGGCATTGTTATCTGCAAAATAACAAAATGATCGAACTTGGTCCAATTGTTTTGTTGGGAGTGACGAGACGATGCATAAAACAAATGTAGTCAAAGTCAACCTCGTCGAGACTGTCTTCGAGGTTCATGCTTGTCCTAAGCATCTCAAGTGCGGTCTTGAGCCTAGGCTTGTCTTGATAAATTAGCTTGTTGTTCCTTACCTGCATTTTTACCACCAAAACCATCTATCTGTGGCAAATTTTTACATGCAGAGAGATTACATGTATATTCCATAGACTGTATATATATTGAGACCTCTTCTCGCTTGGCAAGGTCCTTGAAAGCAGCGTTAATCACGTCCTTTGTTGGAACTATTTTCCATTTCGGTATCATCTCTTCGACTCTAGTTAAGAGATTAATCACCACCGGATGTGGCTTCACCTTCTCTGATATCTGCATTCATCAATACTGCATTACATTATCTCCCACAGAGACTCTGTAATCTAAAATGAGGGTTTTTACTTTTAACGGTCGGTCCTTGTACCTTACACATCGGAGCGACGAGAATGGCGCCGTTCCAAAAGGAAGGATCTTTCTTGTGAAGCAATAAAGCGACTGCACCTCCCATGGATTCTCCATACAAGAATCTGCCTTTCTCCATGTACTCCTCTTGCGCTGGCGTCGCATGAAATCAAGAGCATGCATGTGTGGGTTGAGAAAAGAAAATCCAAAAAGAGGAGATGGGTGCTGTTGTAATGTAGATGCCATACCACAAATGGAGGTGTAATAGTCGTAGCAATCATTTACAATGTTCCCAAACTTCTTGATGTAGCAACGAGCTCCCATGGACCGACCATGACCTTCATAGTCCATACCAAAAACCGCGTATCCCGCTGAAGCCAGTCTGATTCCGCATTCTAAAACCGAACACAACGTGTTGGGCCAATATCAGGTTGAGTTTCAAGCACCTACCTAATCTAATCAATTTTCTCAACTACCAAGCCATACATCGAAGGTGTCTATAGTTCATGTAACATATTAATAAATAAAAAACGCGGTTATGTGAAGGGTTATTATTAATTTGATAGAGAGATCGATTACTCTCTGACCCGAGTAAAGGCCAAAAATTAAATGCAATTAAATAAGCTAGATGGTCTACGGTCGTTCTCCAACTCAAACCAACCACACGAGAATTGTTGACCCACCGGTCCTAACACCCTCCGTCAGACCGTGACTTTACTTTTCAGATGCATTTAAGAAATATATAGACACACACATAGCCTTTAAATGTTTCTAATAAGGTCCACAGCAAAAATGTCATAACATGATAAGCTTAGCTAATATTATATATCAGATCTTACTAAGAAAAAAAACTACCCCAAATGATATGTACAGGTAAGAATATTCAAAACTTGTTTGATTAGCATGATTTGGATGAAATTTTGATGCGTTAAACGAAAAAAAAAAAAAAAATATACTAGTATTCAGTGAAAAGTGAAAACAAATTATGTTTTAATATCAATCTCAAACATAAATGAAAGATTAGCAACATCTCTACGCAGTATCAAATCTATAATTACATGATTTCAAATGCTTAACTCACACAGAGCACAAAGAAAATATAAAAGAAAAACATGTAATAGGAGTATTCAATAAATGTCGAGATAAACTACAATATTCGTCTGATATAATGCATGGAGGAAGAAGATAGATTGAATACCTCTCATGGAGTCGCTACATTCCATTCCGTAACCTGCAGAAACCATCAAATTCACTATATACATATATATATATATAATATATATATATACTGGTTTGGCAATAAAACTCTCTTGAACTCTCACCAGAAAAAAAAAAAAAAAAAAAAAGAGGAATTACCATGGCAGAGGAAAACAAGAGCTTTGGGAGAAGATGATGATGGAATCCATCTACAAGCAAACAGCTCAACACCTCTCGAATTTCTCATGTAATCCTGTTTCAATAAACACGATCGAGACTAATATCACACTCATTTTCAAATACTTAACAATACTCTGGATCTGAGGGATGAGGACTGAGGAGGAGAGGGAGAGAGAAAACCTCGTGGTATTGGTATTCCGACTTCATGTCTTTAGTCGGAGTTGATGACCGGAGATCTCTCGAGTTTTTTTTTTGCTTCACGACGAAACAGAGAGAGGAGGAGAACACTCAAGGTCCTGATGAGGGCGGTGTAACCAATTTTATAGACTCCCTCTCTCTCTCTTTTTTAGTATTATTTATTTTTTTCCAACTAATTTAATCGGAAACCTCAAATCAGAAAATGAATTTTTTTAAAAAAATTGTATCGTATCGACGTCAGACCTGAGCGTATGAGTTTAGAAGGAGGCCTCATACATTCATTGGTCAGACAATTAGACAAAGATGTATGTAATGTAACGTAACAACATAACTCATAAAGTCTAAGAAACCTTCTACATTTAATAACAAGAGCCCATCAATAGAACAAAAGTCAATACAACCAAGTCGATTTTTTTTTTTATCTCAATCATCATCCTCCTACGGACAAACAAATCCTTATTTCACGTACGTATGATCCCAACGTTTGGTAATACCGCCACGAAACGCGCATTGCAAAACGCGAATCCTCTCTTGGAGAATTGTTTCCTTTACACCCTCCATCACTTTCTCTTCCGCACCCATTATCAATTCCAAGTGGTCCAGAAACTTCAACTTGCTCTGCATCTTCTTCACCTGTATTTTAAATACGGGTCAAGACATGCACAAAACACAAACGTTTCATCTCATTAATGTTCGACGAACCATTGTTTCAACCAATGTTCTAACATTTTAAGGTTTTCTTTTCATTTTCTGTTTTGTTTTGTTTTGATGCCTACATAATTTTTGTAGTTTTCTTTTTCTGTATTCATTTTCATTTATAAATTTATTTTGAAAGAGTATAATTCCATTCACAATCTGTTGTAGATATCAAATGATATTATATTGATTTTATAAATACTTTGATACAGATTTAAAATCATATATCTGAAATTTTGAAATGAGAATTTTTTAAATCTGATATATTCTAAATTTTAGAGGAGTTGATTTCAGATTATACAACCAATAAGCTTCTTTAAAGAATGATATGCATTCAGACATTATTGGTGATGATTTGTTTATAAAATTAAAGATTCTCCGAAAATCAATACCAATGAAACTGTATTGAAATATTTTAATAAAAATGCACAATTTTTGAACTTGCTTAGGGAATTCCAAAATGTTGCACCGACACTGATTCCTTTCAATGGATTGTTTCAACTCTTGTTTTCTGTTTTCCAATGGTTTCAGTTCTTGCTTTTTTCCCTCCTCCTCAGATTCAATTTCGAAAACCTACTCTTCAATTTCAACATTTTTCTAAACCAAATCACTCTCTCCAAAATCACAAATTCCATGCCAAATTTCTCAAACCTACATCCTTTCTTCAGTCCAAGAAGAACTACTCAAACAATTCAGGAAGTGATAAAAATGCAGATGATGATTTCTTCAAGGATTTTCTTCATGGAGTGAAGGAAAATTTGTTTTTGGATGCTCAAACCAGTCATGTGAAGCTTCAACACTGGAAATCTCTAGCTGTTCTCTGTCTCTCTTCACTCTCTCTCACTTCTCTATTTCTCCATGAGTATGATGAACATGAAGAAGGTTTTTGCATAGTGTTTCAGTCCAAGAAGATGGAGAAGATATGAAAAGAAATACTACGATAGTATGATATGATAATGGAGAAGAAAAAAGAATTTGGAGATCAAATAGTCATTTCCAAAGACATCTTTGACAAAGCGAAAACTCTTAAGGTATGATTTTTAGTTCTGATTATTATATTTGAGTTGCTGAAATTAACATAACTAAAAACCTTATTTATTAGTGGAAAAGAAATTTGTACCAATAATTTCTTTTGTTAATCGAGATTCCTGTTTAAGTGGTTAGAGAATGTATAATTGGTTTATTCTTGGTTTTGTATAGTTTGGTTAGTGGTTTTGTATAGTTTAGTTATTATAATGGTTTGTTTAATGCAGGGCCATATACAAAAGATTAGAGGAAAATACTCTAATGATGTGTCATCTAAGAATGTACTAAAGATTCAAATTGCTGTGCTTATCTATGATAGATTGGCTTTTAGAGGAGGATATGAGAAGGTAAAAATATGCTTTTGAGTAGATATAAGTTTTGCTTACAATTGAATCCAGTGCCGGTGCAACGTTTTGAACTGCTCTAAGCGAGTTCAAAAATTGTGCATTTTTATTAAGGATCATAGAATGATAACAACATAGAAAAATATGTTAAAGTTTCATAAAATAATCCAACTCCATAAACTTTTTATCAAAAAAAGTTTTAAAAAACAATTTATTATTGAAATACAACATTTTTGCATTTTTTCCTCCATAATCAATTATTAAACTCGGATGGTCAAGTTTTTCAACCATAGCTATCTCAATTAACAATAAAGCCAACTCATTTAGTATGTGTTATTAAATTTATGTTTTAGTGTGTTTTGATATAATTGTATTATGAATATTTTGTTGGATTTTGATGAATTTATCGATGATGTATTTAGAATTACAAGACAAAACTCATGTATTTGCTTCTAGAAGAGAGAATACATTGAAATCCACTAAAAGTGAATTCTAAAATAATCAAAAGGAAAATGAATAACACTGGTTTTTGATACATTTTAAATACATCAAACAAATATTTAATCCAATAACAGTGGTTTTCAATGAATTTTAATGTATTTTTTTCAAAAAACATGATTCAATAACATTGGATTTAGTTATGCATTTAAAATACACTCAAATACATTAAAAATTTCAATCTAATAACACCTCATTAATCTCTTTTGTGACAAGGTAGACCACAAATATTTTTTTATTACCTTCAACTTTGCAAAACTTATTTGGGCTGTGGCGACTGATACCGAAATAGTTAACAATATGCGATAAGCAATTTCTATGTTCTGATAACAATCCTACATTTTTATCAAAAAATCAAGCATTTCAATAGAGTATCATTTGTATCCATTCTCGGAGAATCTTTAATTTCATAAACAAATCATCACCACCAATGTCTTAATGCATAATATTCTTTAAAAAAGTTTCTAAGTTCAAACATGATACACAGAAAGTATACTCACTTTAGGTTGCTAGTTTATAAAAATCAAACAAAAATCTCAAAGTTTATTCATATCTTTAGAATTAATACATATATATATATATTACTTATTTTTTTTATATATAATGGATGTTCCTATAAAATAGATGCTCTAAGCCTCTACTTTATACTTTGTAAGTAAATATGTATGATTTCGTGCCTCCTTTAATTGGTGGTGGAGTTTGAGAGCAAATGAGCCGAACAAGATTAGAGCAGAGAGCATTTCCTTTAGTTATGTAACTTTTCGGTGTTTACCATGACTTATATTATGTTTATGTTACTTTTGTCGGATTATATGACTCTAACTTTTGTCTCTCATGACATCTATTAAATGGAAGTTATTGTTGTCTAAACAAAGTGTTAAACACTTAGGAGCTGCTAAAGTATCTTTAATTGTCAAAAATCACGATTAGGATACGATTAAGCCGGCTTTGGATAATAATATACGGAAAAGAAAATCCCAAAATAGAAGTTCCAGGACGGAATAATAAAAGGAAGAATTACCCAAAGTGAGAAAACACCATTAGTTGCAATTCTTTGTGCATAGTTTAATCAACTTCCTTCATCTTTCTACCTTGAGCAGAGGAGGCATCTCAGCATCAGCCTCGACAGCATCATCATCAATGCTCAATACAAGCTTCAACAACATCGTTTGGATTCTGCTTCCAAAAGTGTTGGACTCATCGAGGCTGAAACCAGAAGTCAGAAGAGCAGTCTCAAAGAGTATAAGAAGAACAAGATTTGCTTCTTCTATTTTACCAATTCTGTTGGCTTTGCCCTGGTTTTTAAACTTGAATCTCGAAGACCTGGAGCACATCCTCTGCTTCTTCTTACTTGTCCCGTCCAATTCTGAGATATCTTGACATTTTTATAGAAAATATCTTGAAAATTGTGATCTCACGTCGATCACTCATCACGTTTCGATTCACAAACAGGCTTCTAGAAAATATCTTGAAAATTTTTGACTGAACAAAAAAAAAGAAAAAAAGAAAAAGTCTTCGCCTTTAGTGCTCTATCGGCCCGCTCAGCCTCCACATCAGCGACGATAGTTGACTCTTTTGACTTATTTTTAATGGGATGAGCTGGGAACTAAGATATAATGGACTCTTTTGACTTATGTCCACATTCCACAACACGGCCAGAGACCAGAGACAATAATCTTGTCAACTTTTGTCACCCAAAACGTCATTGATCACTATGCATAGTCTTTCAATAACTTTTCCTTGAGCTCTCTTTCTTCTTCTTCTTGTCTTCAGTCTCTTCCAGCTTCAGACCTTCCTTGGTTTTGCAGAGAGGAGTTTCTTTCCTTCGAATTCCTTGAGCTGGCCAATGGGCAATGGCCTACTCATAGATCGCATCAACCATGTAAAAGAACTTCGTACCCTTTTTTCTTCAGCGTCTCGAGAGCCTGCTTGCTCTCACCGGTAATGCAGTAGATACCTTTCTGAAATTCCTGCATCCTTGTCACCTAGTCCTTGAGACTGGTCAGCTCGTATCCGCTCTTGGTTGAGTGGTAAATAGGGCAGCAGCAACTCAGCGATGGTGGCTCTGTTTTGAGAGTTCTTATCATAGATACCGAGTTTCAGACTCTTCTTAGAGAAGACCGAGTTTCAGATTCTTCTTAGAGAAGAAATACTTGGTAGAACTTGTTCTCAACAATCTCAAAGAATAGCTCAAGGCACTTGTTCACCAGGTTCTTGCGGACGACCTTAAGAATCTTGTTCTGCGGCAATGTTTCTCTTAAGATGTTGAGAGGGGGATCTTCAGAGTCAACTATATATAAATAAACGTACACTATATAAGAACATTTCCAACAGAATCTTTGTACTTGCTCACCAAATTATGGTCTTCATGTATATATTTTCTTTCCCAGAAGTCCTAATTCTCACATTAACTTCCGCAACTTACCTTTTTCCAATTCCTACTCTTAAAAGCTATGGCTTTACATATTAACACTCTGTAATCTCTTTCATTCGATTTTCGTTCAAGCACAAAGGAAGACAGATGAATTAGGAGGAGGTTTTGTTGAATATGGTACGGTTAGATCAATGGTCAACGTCAGAGAAGGCAAAGATATGTGAGCTTCTCTATCTCTATTCATTCTATTAACCTTAAGAGACTGTAGCATTTGAACACAGTCAGTCTCTTCACAACATTGTGCTCAAATCACAACGTCTCAATCATAGACATTATTAGTAAAACATCCGTACGTAAACCCTCTTTGAAGGGGGATACCACTTAGACTAATCTAGTATCAGGTACAAAAAAACATAGGAGTAGCAAGAAAAATTAGGTAGTAGACCTAGATTTTTTTTATCTCAATCATCATCCTCCTACGGACAAACAAATCCTTATTCTACCCCATGAGACAGAACATTAGAAAAGAAAAAAAAAAGATCCTTATTTCACGTACGTATGATCCCAACGTTTGGTAATACCGCCACGAAACGCGTATTGCAAAACGCTAATCCTCTCTTGGAGAATTGTTTCCTTTACACCCTCCATCACTTTCTCTTCCGCATCCATTATCAATTCCAAGTGGTCCAGAAACTTCAACTTGCTCTGCATCTTCTTCACCTGTATTTTAAATACGGGTCAAGCCATGCACAAAACACAAACGTTTTCATCTTATTAATGTTCGACGAACCAACCTGTTGGTCTATTATACTCGCAGCTAACTGTTCCATCTCTCTTTCTTCTTGATCTGCCAGTATTTTTGCGTGCGCAGCCGCAGCTCCTAGAGCTGTTGCCACTGACGCTCTCATCCTTAAAGCTACAGGTAGATCCTGAGCCCCCCCTGCATAGTTATAAGGATTAAATATATTTTAAAAAGTCTTGAGGTTTTCATCCTAAACCCGGGAACACGTATCGGATCATAACAGAAGTTACCTTTGTCTTCTTGCTCTTCCTCCATATCTTTATCTTTGTCTCCATTAGCTCTGTGAAATGTCGAAAGTTTTATATTAGACTTGACAACGACAAGAGAAGCGAACTAATGAGCAAATTAAGAGGTTTGGAGAATCGAACCTGTCAAATGCCGAATTTGTGTAATCACCGGTTGTTTCGAAAATATCTTTTGGACAAGAAGCTTCGTCACAAAGAGCTGCAATTGCAGCTTTTGCAGCAGCGGTTGTGACAGATGGACCAACTTTGCATGCCATTGCTGCAACCTGTTGCACAATATGCGAAAATGTTAACCCTTGAAAAATAAGATTCCACCAAAGTCGGCAGGGCACTCTTTGCTACAGTTGAGGAATCCATGTATGACACTCGTATTATATTGAAACATAATGATGAACACAAGGCAGAGTGTTTATTAACCTGTTCCATAAGTGAACTATCACAATCTGATGACAGTGAACCACGTTTCCTTTTTGCTGGAGGCTCGTCGTCTTCATGAACGTGATCTTCTTCCTTTTCTTCCCTCGTCTCTGTTTCCTCGTGTTGTTGTTGACCGTCAGTCTTCATGTGTTCTAGAGGATTGGATGGAGACGAAGGGTTTTTACCCTCGGTGGGGATGAAGGAGTTGAGTCTTCCAGAGGCAGAGCCCATCAGAAACTCTCCAAACGGGAGGTCAATGAGCTTGGAAATGCAATCTAGCCTAGTCTTTGTAGAAAGAGTTTGTGCAATGAGTTCCCAATCGTCTCCATGTTTCAGAAGAGATTCAAGCAAGAGGAGGATCTCTTCCTCGGTCCACGCAGCTGAAGCAGAATTAGCAATCAACTTGAAATCGTCTGCGGAGTTGTTCTCCCCATAGTCTCCATTCTTGAAACACTTGTCGCATAAGTTGAGAATGCTCTGCCCGACATCGCAGGTTAAGCTAATAGCAGACAAGAAAAGATGCAAATCCATAACAAAAAAAAAAAAAAGAGATTACCTTGGTATGTTGATAGAAAGCAGAATCACAAGGACGTTCTCCGCAATACCCACAAACCAATCCATGAGAAGGCTTCTTCAAATCAGTGAAAACATCTGAATAAGAGGTCAGTGGCGGAAACTTGAGGGCAGACTCGGATCGTTCCTCGACAAGGGGAGGTGCGGTAATAGGCCTCATGGAGATTGGGGTTGCAGTGACTCGAACCCCAGCGGGAATCCCTTGTTCAATCTTAGGGGTATGCTTCGCTTCACTCTCCGCCGACAAATCATCGCAGGCGAAATTGATCAATCCCCAATTCTCGAGGAAGAGAAACACTTTGCGAAGCAAATTGACATCGCCGACGAGATACTTGCGGATACTGGTGAAGGTAAGCCTCCTACAAGGGTCCTCCCTGTACTTATTGATGATGAAATCTCTGTATTCCTTGTACACCTTTGGGGTTCTCGTGATTGAGCTCTCGCTGAAGAACTCCTCGAACTCGCGTCTCTCGATTTCGTGTATATCATCCCATACGAACCAACCTATGACCGATAAACAAACATATCCCCAAATCAATTTTCGAAAGCCAAACCAAACCCTAGAAGAAGAAGAAGGCATTGGAAGAGATTAGAGGAAGGAGACATACTGGATTGAGCAGGGATGGTGTACAGCTCTACTTCTGCTTCTTTGGAGCTGCTTCGCTCACTCACTTCCATCTCCCCCTCCTTCCTCCTTCCAACACTCTGACTGTGATTCCCTCCAAATCTCTCTACTTTCTCTTTCCGGAAATCGCTATGTCCAACCCAAGCGGGTGTTATCACGATAAATAATATTTTAGGGTCAAATTCCGAAATTCTTCGAACCCTACAGAAACCTGCGTAAATATAACAATTTCAATTTACAAAGACCAGACCCAGTTGACCAAAAAAAAAAAAACCAGACCCAAACTGTTATGCTCTTTGTCATAGCCCAATAGTTAAGATTTATCAGCTTCTAGCCCCCTTTTATTAAAATGATTAAGGTAGCTTGATAATGAAATATAGAACCTTCATCAAATATATGATAACTAGATTATAACCCGAGCCCGGCTCGGGTATTATATATTCATAATATAATCTACTCAGAATTAAATTATTATTTATTTTAAAAACAATATAGTTGTTTTGATAATATAACATTTGAAATATATATATCTATCCAAAATACACTAATTATTAACATACTACATGTTATTGCATAGTTGTAATTTTTTTGTTCAATTTGAACTTTAAAAACTTTGGAAAGAAGCGAGAAGATATTTCAGGAATGAGCGGAAATCCTTTATTTTCAAAAGGAAAAGGGTTCCGAATTTTAAATGACCTATCTGGGATCCAGATCCATAGGTTCCGAATTTTAAATGACCTATCTGGGATCCGCTCCGTATCCAATCTGAATATCCGGATATCCGGAGGGCCGAATCCGGATAATAAAACCTAGGATCCGGATATCTAATTTTTTAAGTCCGGATATCCGGATCCTTTAAATATACTTTATTAATCTATTTTATTAATAAATTTTTAAATATATTAAGAATTATACATAAAAACGAACTTAAAAATTATTTATATAATATTCTTTTTTATTTTTTGCTAATAGTATATTATATTTTATTATTGATATTATTTTATATATTTTAATATATATTTTACGGATCCAACAGATATCTTGATTTTTAGGCGGATATCCAAAATCCGGAAGCCCCTGATCCGGATCCATATCCTGGTATGAATACCTAAAAATCTGGATATCTGGCTTCGCCCCAGTCTTTATAACTAATGTGCTATTAATGGGCTACTAAAGTTTTAATAAGTTAAATAGTTAATAATGACATGGCTAAATAAAAATATTTCATTGGTTCAATTTTCCTTAAATTGCTCTCAGTGAGACACGTGGCAGAAATCTCTCTTGGTGTCTTCTCTATTAATATATAGGGGATTCAATCAAAAATCAGGGCAAACTGTTAGCATTTTGTCAAATCCCAAGACCATTGTTAGCTTTTATCCCTCTTTTTATGTTTTATTTTGCCAAGCCCACTTACTGCCTTTGTCCAGAAGGACCATGAAGCTCCTGATTTCGACAAAATTAGCCAAAAACGTTTTGGTTGTCTGTAACAGAGGAACTCTGTCCTCTTGAACGCTTGAATCGAAATGGAAATATCAGTAAAAAAGAAACAAACAAAAAAACAACTGGTCGACTATGAAGAAGAGATTCATGAGAATATAATTATCCAATAATGGCTTTTAAGTTTTAACGCAATGTTAATTAGCTTCGATGCAGTTTGGCTGTCAACAAGTTGGGCTTGAGAAGATAATAAAGATTGAACAACATGTCAACATAGAAACTGTCTGACGAGAGCGCAAAAACATCGATAAACAAAGTTCCAACTAAAAAGAAACAGCTAAACAAAAAGCTCTATCAAGTTGTACGAATCTGAGGGAGCAAATGACTGTGACCAAAAACACACAAAAAGATCCTTCTTAGTTCATCCTCTGGGCAGCCTCCTTTGCAAGAACCCTTTCCTTAGCCTTTGTCTTCGCCTGAGATTTGGATCCCATTATGCCTCCTCCCCATTTCTTCCTGTACTCGTCGTACTTGTCGTTGAAGTTTGCCTACACACCAAAACCAAGTTAGGCATCATCGTTATAATTTTCAAGGATTATGTTTTCTGCAATTCTATTGTCAGAAGAGCTTTTTACCTTGATGGCTTCAAGGATTTTGCTGAACTCGAGCTTGTCCTCGTTCTTCACAGTGGTCAAACACAAGCAAGCAGCAGTCTTTTGGTGAACAACCTGGAAGCAAGAGAGAGAAATAAACATAAAACCAACCGTTTCAACAAGAGAGAGCATGAGTATGAGTTAGAGGGAACGAGATGGACATAACAGGCATACCGCTCCAAGACGAGATTTCCCCTTGACAATGCAGTACGGGACTTCCATCTTCCTGCACAGAGCAGGCAACCAGACGACCAACTCGATTGGGTCGACATCATGAGCAATGACAACAAGTTGTGCCTTGTTCTGCTCGATGAGATAGGTCACATGGTTAAGGCCATACTTCACAACAATAGGCTTCTTAGATTCAGTAGACTTTCCCTCAGCTTCAGCTTGAGCCTTCTTGACAAGGCGCTCTTTCTTGGCAGCTTTGTCCTCTGGCCTATACTTGAGAAGGATCTTGAAGAGGTTGGTTGCTGCAATTGTCAATACAGGACACGGTGAGTGAGGCACTAATTTAAGAGCGGGAAAAAAAAAATCAACAGAATCATACAAAGAGCATTCTCATTGTCATGATTCATACAGCAACAGCACAATATACAATACAAAATCTACAGGACAGGCAAGTATATACAACAGAAGCAGCTCCGAAAACAACGTTGTTGAATCATGCAACAGACATACCAAGATTCTTGTCGAGAGTCTTGGTGAACTGATTCAGCGCCGGTGGGACCTTCAACCTCTGCTTAAGGATCCTCTTCTGCCTTTGAAGACGGATTGCCTTTGGCCATTTGATGTACCGAGTAAGATCCTTCTTCGGAGGCAGAGCTCCACCAATACCAAATTGCTTAGGCCTTCTCTCAAATAGAGGGTTCGTTACTTTCTCCTGAAGATCAGAAATCATAACAGAAACTTAGGAAAAGGAAAAAATAACTAAAAATGAAGACTACAAGCTTCGAAAACAATAACAAAGAGTCTAAGATCATACCGTCTTCTTCTTGGCAGCTACCTTCACTCCTTTCTTCGGGGCCTAAAACCAAATCGGGGCGTGATTAGATAAAATGAACATCGGTGATGAGAGACCTATTGTCTCTACACAAATTTATGGATTCGTTCATTGGCTATCTTCTACCAAATCTAACAATCCCCAAAAACCTAATGTATGTTTATCGTTCAAGCGAAAGCATCCAGTGGAAGGAAAACACTGGCATGCCAGGTGAATTCAAATCTGATTCGTTGGTTCTACCATGAAAGCGCGCAACTAAAAGATCCAAATCAATCGAAATCGAGAGAATGTTAAAAAAAAAAAAGGAAATGAAAAGAGCGAAGAGAGATCAATACCATCGTCGTCCTCCTGCGCTGCAACTCCAAAATGGTGGTTTCTGGAAACGGACGGCTGAGTCAATAGCAAGTATCTCTAGGGTTTTGCGTTATATATAGTACAATTGATAGGGCTTCTTTATTTTTCCGGATTTTTTTTTTTAAATCCATAACTTAAATGGCCAGCCCTGCTGAATTTACAAATACGCCCTTATTTCACTTTTGTCACTTACTTCGTTACGAGTTACGACTTACCGACTTACCGGAGTCTTCATCTTTCCTTACTAGATACTCCATAATATAAGAATCACACCATAACAACATTGATGAACGGAAAATAGTATATCTCCTCCGTTTTAAAAGAGAAAATGAAAGTTCCGTGATATAAAGAAGCTGTAAGTGCGTACCCTTGCATGTCAGCAATTGAGTATTTACATATGTTCTTTGTTCGTTAGCTCCGATTTTTTTTTTTTTTCAAATGTAGCAAGATGTTTGTCCTTGATAGTACTGATCTATGAAATCTATTAGATCTCAAAAGTTCCCCTTGTCAATGGTGTCGAACATAGAAGGCTCAAGTCATATACATGGCTCCTTATTTTTTGCTAGCGATAGATTTAGATCTATCAATAAGAAATGAACGGTGGTCTGGAAAGCTGTGCATGTCAATGAAGCTTCAACTAGTTATAGCTAGTCGGAAAGATTGAAACGCCGGTTTTTTTTTTTTGCGTTACGAAACATCCGCGCGTCTTTAGTTTGGCTCACTTGATTTTATATGTGTGTTTGTTATATGATGGTTTTAGATTGTACTTATCGATTATGTTCACTTTGTTTTCTATATTTTACTGTTTTAGCTTTTTCTGCTTGTATTCGTTTTTGGTGGAGATAATTTATCACGGTGCGACTCCCGCATACGTAGACTCCCATTATAATGATGTGATATTATAACTTTGAAGACGTTTCCAGTCACGTGCTCCTTTCCACCTCGTAACATGTCCTCTTAATATGCCCGAGGTTTGTTCTTCCATGTAACTAAAAAAATCAATATATTATATGTGTTTTACCCTTGGCCTTCACGTCATCTGCTATTGCTCCTCGTGGATTTCCATCTGTCTGTCTGTCTGTCTGTGAGGGATTTCTATTTTTGGATGTTTTATATTCTTCTACTCACAATAGAGAGAGTTACTGAAAAATCTAGTACTCTAGAGATCTCTCGAAGACTTGCCAGTGACGTATAAGCTTTATTATCAAAATTGTCTCGACCGTAAGACGTTAGCGACTAAATCCAACTACATGGCGTGTTTAGTATTCAAAATGATAGTATCATAAAAAATTGTCCATCTATAATTATGACGTGTGTTGGATGATGACAATTAATTTAACATATGACACAACACAATGATAGCCAATACATATTCTGGACTTCAGGACTTCACGGATTACACGTGATAAATAAGAAGGCGGATTGATGTCAATGTTACACATCAACTTCAACTAAATGGCTAAATATCCAAGCGAAGTGTATAATTAATATATATATATATATATACATATATATTTATATATTTTGGATCGAAATGCAGATTAATATAGATTGCCTATTTGTTATCACCTCAATAATTCTGATTTGCTTTATGATTTTTTTCTTTTTGGCAACAACTAACAAGGGTTAAAGCAAATAAATGTTCAAGGGACGATATAGAACTAACTAATCTGTCCACATAAATTAACTTTTCATATGATGATAATTATATATGATTCCTTATTATAGTCTGTTATTCTGCAAATTTATCTATTCGCATAAATAATTTAATTAACGATTTTATTAATATGCCGATTTCATATTTCCGTGGAGTCAATTTGTTTTTCCTGCTGCGTATGAAGAAAAGTCACGGAATAAAAAGGATTTAATAATTAGGGTCTCATATCTTTGAACTCATAAAATTAAGGCGACGAAGATATATATCAGGAAGTCAACAAAATTACCCAATCAGGTGTGACCACGTGTCGGACACAGATCCGTGTTAAGATACAATTATCGAAGAGAGTCATGCAGAGATTAGTTTGCAATCAGATATAAATGGCTCGCAAGCCTCCACCGCAAAAATCCAACTTCCCGAGTCTTGACCGATTCCAATTAGCTCCTCTGCTCGGAAGGTTTCTCCCTGTGATCGGCAGATTTTGAATGCCGTTCAGTGAGTTATTCTCCGGTACGTTAGCATTGATCTATTTCTTACGTGGGCTACTCTGTCTCGTCAGGATTCCCTTCATGCTCTGCTGTTCTAGTTCCCCGATTTTCGTTGAGATTTATTCCAGACCATCTTCTTCGAGAAATTAGGGATTTTGGCTCTCAAATTTTGTTGAATTAAAAACCCAAATTTTTTTATTTTTTTTTAATTTGGTTATCTCTGGATTTTGATTACACACTGTGGAGCATGCAATTGTTGTTGTCTATAGGTTAGAAGATTCCGAGCCTTTTTTCTCGATCACATGCCAATGGATCCTTAACACTGTTTGGTTTGTGTTACGGATTCTCTGGAGGAAAGAAATCTTTATTGCATGTTCCGTTTGTTCCGCTTTTCTATTGGATCGATATATTAGGCTAAAGAGATTCTAATCGCTACAAGCCTCTTTTTCATGTGCCAGATTCTTTTTCCCAGTGAGAACAAGTGTTCAGTTGACTTATCATCTACAATGGCCTCGGTTCTTAATCGGACTCAAGAACTGCAAGAATCTTCCAAGGTTCTTGGGCATGTAAGATGTGAAAGCTACTTTATATTTCCCGGGGAAAGTAGTTTGTCAGATGGTTTCAGAAGTGTCTTATATTTTCTCGGTCTTGCCTACTGCTTTATCGGGCTCTCAGCGATCACCGCAAGGTTCTTCAAATCTATGGAGAATGTCGTGAAACATTCGCGTAAAGTGGTTTCAGTCGATCCAATTACTAAAGCTCAAGTCATCACATACAAGAAAGTTTGGAACTTTACCATTGCAGATATCAGTTTGTTGGCGTTTGGAACTAGCTTTCCTCAGATTTCTTTGGCTACTATTGATGCAATACGGAATATCGGGGGGCGTTATGCTGGAGGTCTGCTTTGACTTTTTCATTCGGATACTTGACTTTTTATTTTAAAAGTCTTTACGCCGTGAAAATTCTCATATTCATGTTTTGTTACATAGGTCTTGGTCCTGGAACACTCGTTGGCTCAGCTGCGTTTGATCTTTTCCCGATCCATGCTGTTTGTGTCGTGATGCCAAAAGCTGGAGAACTGAAAAAGATATCCGACTTAGGCGTTTGGCTAGTCGAGCTGGTTTGGTCTTTTTGGGCGTACATTTGGCTATACATTATCCTCGAGGTAGTTACTGTGAAAAGCGGTCTAAACATGTTCTCTTGTCTTTTTTACTCATGAGCGAGGTCTAAAATGGTGTTTCTTTTCATGTGTCACAAAGGTGTGGTCACCGAATGTAATTACACTCGTGGAGGCCTTATTAACAGTACTGCAATACGGATTACTTCTACTTCACGCGTATGCGCAAGACAAGCGATGGCCTTACTTGTCTTTACCAATGTAGGTTTCGTCCCCAGACAATAATATTAGTTTCTTCAAAATGGATTTCCGCTAAATATTGAATCTTTGCGTGTTGTATATGATAATCAAAGGTCAAGAGGTGATAGGCCAGAGGAGTGGGTTCCAGAGGAGATTGATACATTCAAAGATGACAATGATGTTCATGACGTGTATTCGGATGCCGCTCAAGGAGCTGTTGAATCGGGAAACAGAAACATTGTTGATATCTTCTCTATTCACTCAACTAACAATGATACAGGTAAATTTAGCTTAATTTCCAAATCCGCGTGTATTTATATGACTTTGTTATATATCAAAAATTTCCCTTTAACAAATACTTTTGCAGGGATCACCTATCATACAGTGGCAGATACTCCACCAGGATCTTCGACCAAGAGGCGTAAGGCGAAGACTGCTACTGTTTTCGGCATTTGGAAACATCAATTCGTGGATGCAATAACGGTAATAATCTTCAACTTCTATACCCCTTGTGGGCTTTTTGATCATTATCAACACAAGTTTCTTAACTTGTTTCTCTTCCAATTCTTTGATCAAACAGCTGGAAACATCAGAATCAAAGAAAGTTGATAGCATTTACCTTCGAATCGCCAAATGCTTTTGGCAATTACTCCTTGCCCCTTGGAAAATCCTTTTTGCATTTGTGCCTCCTTGCAACATTGCTCACGGTTGGATCGCTTTCATCTGCTCGCTTCTCTTTATCAGCGGAGTAGCCTTTGTCCTCACAAGACTTACTGACCTTATAAGCTGTGTCACTGGTACACACACTCACACACACACAAAGCTCTTAAAAAAATCCATCAAAATATTCAACATGTTAGCTCTTGAACATTGAAACTCTTCTTTCGGTTCGCAGGTATAAACCCGTATGTGATCGCATTCACAGCACTCGCAGGTGGAACTTCATGGCCAGATTTGGTAGCAAGTAAAATTGCTGCAGAGCGACAACTAACTGCAGATTCAGCTATAGCAAACATCACCTGCAGGTAAAAATACTCGAGACCCTTTTCAGACAATCAAGATTTTCCAATGATCGTTCTTTTTCGTGACAATTTTGCAGTAACTCGGTGAACATCTATGTGGGGATTGGAGTTCCGTGGCTGATAAACACAGTGTACAACTACTTTGCATACAGAGAGCCTCTACACATAGAAAACGCGAAAGGACTAAGCTTTTCTCTACTGATATTCTTTGCGACATCAGTGGGATGTATCGTGGTACTTGTGTTGAGAAGGTTGATTATAGGAGCTGAGCTTGGAGGTCCAAGGCTATGGGCTTGGCTTACCTCTGCTTATTTCATGATGCTTTGGGTCGTCTTCGTTGTTCTTTCTTCTTTGAAAGTTTCAGGCATCATATAGAAGAAGCAACAAAAACAAAAGAGAAAGAAGAAAAAGTATTATTTACCCACACATGTCGCCTTTTTAAGGGGTTCTTTTAATTTAAAAGGCAGTTGGGTAAATATGTGTTACAAATCTGAAGCATATTGAAAACGAACTTGGATTGGATCATTGGCCAAATAGAGAGATAGATCAGATTTAAGGGAGTAATTTTTGTACGATCTATTAACAAACATGTTTTCATGATTTATAATTAATAATTAGGACTCTTAATTTGATTATTTTCGTACAATTACTTTCGATATATCACCGATATATTCTTAACCTTCTGAACTTGGTGATCGTATCACAGGAAATGTATAGGACCAGAAAACGTCAACTTGATTTAAGCAAACAAAAAAATGTTATTAATCCATTCTCCGGACACTCGGTTTCAAAAGATAGCAGGACTAGATAGATAGCAGATGAATTCACAGCTACGAAAACTACGGCAAAAACCAGATGGCTTATAATTTTCCCGGTGACCTGAAAATTTTCTAAGGTTTAAGCAAGAGCGCCGGTACAGGCTGTAGCGGGATTAGCCTCAACCTGCGTCTTGGCCGAGCTGTACTTCTTCGTTATAAACCTGTTCCCAAGTATAAAAGAAAAAGCGTCAAAGAGAGATTCAGGCAAAAGACAAATTCTCCTTGTGGATAAGTTAAAGAAAGCAAGAGCTCACCTGAAGAAATCCCTCCATAGCAACTCATACATTAACCAGTTCAGTCCGGTATCTCCAGGTCCGTTCCTGAGAAAATAATTTAAAGTATTTGTAAAAACTAGACACATAGCCTTACTATGTCCAAACCGGATTACCAGACTTCCCTGAGGTGTTGTGTTTCTAAGATCATTACCTTGGTGTTGAGGGGGTGGTTGATGCAGAAATTGTTTTCTTTAGCTCATCGAACATGGAACGAGGAGAGATGCTTCCCATTGCTAACCAGGGTGATATTTTGCAAGAAAAGTTTGCACCAAACACACTGTTATTGCCTCCTTTCTGATTTCCTTTGGTGAGTCGTGCTTGACAATCCGCTGCAAAGCTCTTTAGCCTGTTCAACGCCTCTGTCTCTCCTCCAACCATTGTCGGTTTCCCCTCCTGGACCGAACAAAATGTTAACTCCGAAGCATAGGTAATAAAAGAGGAGACACAGAGTGCAAAAGGCATCAACTTGATATTGGACTGAAAGAGAAACGTTCACTGATCGATCATCCTACAAAGTGAAGCCCCGTCTAACCCATGATGGACTTTAAAACAATGTTTACTCTGCTAACAGCTAGTGGGAATCTCTACACTTGACTCCTCGTGCAGAATTGGAACCAATTGGCAATATCTGAACCTTTAAACGAAGACAAATCCCAAAAGTTTCCACGTTTCTAAAATGCGGGATAGGTAGGAATGAAATGACATTAGGAATCTAAGCTAAGCAAGGATTAAGCTCAAACCTGGCTGGTTCGGGCACTAGGGCTAATGCCGAGGTCCAAGAGAGAAGGAATGTCGCCAAGTTGCACGTCTCCTCGAGAGGGCAAGCTTTTGAGTTGATCCAGTGCTGCGATTGTCTTCCTGATCTCCAGCTTCTGGACTTTGTCCTTGAATGCTCCGTAGTTGGAAGGCAAGTCTTCAATTTTGAAGGGTAAGTCGTCCAAATGATAGAGGGTGCTTCCCCAAAAGTACTTGACTTGGACGCCTTCCTCCTTCATGGCCGTCTCTATCTTCCCTTCCGCCTTGACCTCGTCGTGAGACACTTCCCTGTGAGCATAAATGGCGTCGGCTCCGATTTCCTTGGCCAGTTCCACCAGAACCGATTCGGGCTTGCCGACCCGGACGACGAGGTTGGACCCTCTCGCCTCGAGACTCTTGCGGAGCTCCGAGACGGACTCGATCAGAAACTGAGCGCGGAAAGGGCCCGTCTTGTCGAACCCAGAGGAGGATTTGCCGTAGTCTCTGGGGTCGAAGCAGTAGACGGGCAGAACGGAGACGCACTCGTCGTTGGCGGAGCTGAGACACTCGTTGTCGTGGACGCGGAGGTCGTTCCGGAACCAGACGACGGCAGCGCGGCGGAGAGCGGCGGCGGAGGAAGGATCGACGGGACGGCGCGGGACGATGGAGAGAGGGGACTGCAGAGGGTTAGCGGAGATGGTGGATTTGAAGGAGATTCTGGGAGGCAGAGGAGAAGGAGAGACTGACGAAAGAGAGAGGTGGGTGAGGTAAGAGGCCTGCGTTGGGATCTTAACCTTGCTCGGATGATTACTAAACAGGCGAGAGAATCTGCTCGGGTTAATGAGAAACTGGGCTGATGCCGGAAGCAAAGACAGAGATAGCGACAGGGATGCGATTGGTAGAGACGAAGGGACAATGGCGACTGCTTCCTCTGTGGATTTCGTTTCTGGGTTTTGGCCTTCTACTTCCAGATTCGATTCCATTTTCCCTTTTTTGTTTTTAAGGTTTTCGGAAGAGGAGAGTGTGAGATGAATGAGGACGATAAGCTCTCGTCGATTCTCTACCTCTCTCTCTTCCCACACAAGTACAACTAATCTCTCTTTAGAGAAATAATAATAAAATACTATCTACTTACTGTAACTGTTATGTATACAGCATGTTTTTAAAAAAAAATAAAAAATTGGATTGAATTTTGTGACATTTTGGTTAAAATGTTTCACTTTGCTATACATTTCCAGTACCTTTATCATTTAATTTTTTCCACTCATCAAAAATATTAACATCTATTATACTCTTTGCTTGTATAATATTACCAACAACAAAAATTCAAACTATTGGAAGCAAAGACAACTAGAGAGAAGATAAAGCTTCAACCCCTTGTAGTTGATTATCCTTATGCAGGAATCATTTCAACATTTGCAACAAAAAAAAACTGATGTGTCAACTTAAATTTTGAGAAAGACTACAGAGTCAGTACACTGTACACTACTACTAAAACCTTTTCTTCAACTAATATATAGTATAAAACAAAAGCTTCATCATCAGGCTCGATATCGAGAACAACTTCATACAGGTGCTTAATTCCCAAAAGAGAAAACTAACCACCATATACTCAGATTATACTCTTACCGATCAACCAACCTAACTACTGAAAATAGTATCTACATATTGTTAGAGATATGATTATGGATACAATCCTGATACTCATTTAAGACTCAATCTCTGATTATTCTGCAATCACGCACCTTCTGTAATTAACTTATTCTGGAGACTTCTCTCCCCTTGTATAAATGCCTCCATGTATCATCTCTTTGGAAATATAGAAAACACATTCTCTACACATAGTCTCAAGTCCACTCAAGACCCTCTCTGACGCATTCCGAAAGTATAGTTCTAAGTCGTCAGTATCGTTAAACTGTCCGTTTTGGTCAATTTTGTTATCGCCAAATAAAGTTCAAATTAAAACAAAGCAAACACACGCACACATGAAGAAAAACGCTCGAGTTTCCTAAACATACATATACCAGAATTTACTTACCATCAAATTCATAGGTTAGTAACAAAAGTAATGAATAGGAGTTAAAAAACAACACATGAAGAAAAACGCTCGAGTTTCCTATAGATTTATCAAATTAAGAAAGGTTTAAAGGATATAACATCAATGCCACAATGGTGGTGAGGAGCTCATGTTGGAGGAGGGGAGCACGTGCAAATTACATGAGACAGAGATTTCGTGTTTGTTGGTTTGCACGTGCCCTGCTTCTCCAACGTGGAGGTGCTCACCGGCATTTCCAAGCATATATGTGAGCTTTTGTAGTAGGAGGAGCAATTTGGTTATGGAAGCTTTGTATATATATAGGCCCAAAGATTGCATTAATGGAACATACATATATACGTACACGAATATGTATAGAGTATGCTGGCGTGAGTGTGTTTTACGTAAGGCAAAGGAACCATGCCATGCCATGATGGCATCTCACGCAAAAGAAGGGCTGAAGAAGAAAAGTGAGAGAGTGAAGAGAGCTAAAAGAAACTAGGTCCAAACAATACCTTGTCTAATAATTGCAAAAGTGTTAAAGCTTTTATTTCCACAAAATTATCATCATTTTTTATTTTGAAACGTGGGGCTTGTCTGCCCTCAATTTCACATAAACCTAAGTGTACCATATCTAAGTTGTGTTATTGCCGGATCCTATGCAGTCTGTCACGCTTTGACAAGCAATATCTTAGACCTACCCTCTAGCTCTACTAATCTGAGCATCTACTCTATCATAAGAAACAAAAGTATACGCTTCCATCCGTTAAAATTCTCTGATTTTGTTTGACAAAAAGATATATATCTTCAAAGATTTTTCGAAAACGAAACAAACAATACAAAGCAGTGTCGGAACGCTAGAATTGAAATTACATATTTTATAACATCTATGAAAATATTTGATTGTATTTTAACTAAATTTTATCAAACATATAATCAGAGTTCCTACGTGTTCATATATTACACTCGATATTTTTTTTTTAGATTTACAATTAATTTTGGAAGAGATATCCCTCGTGACCGTAAAACATATATTTTTCACCAAGCTAGGTAGGAATCTTGCTTGACAGTGTCGTGGTGGATCGATCTAACTGTCTCTATATAATGAAATCTTAATAATATTATTTGAGAAGTCACTTGCATACGTGTCGCGCTCACGTTGATTTTCACCGTGGTCTATTACAGGCATACCCTTAATGATATAATTTTTTTCTAATTCCTTTTTAATAAAGGAAAGTTTGATTTTTCAATTTCTTTTTTTTTATAAAATAAAAATTTATATATTAAAAACGTGTTTAAAAAATAAAGAAAAGTTTATTTATTAAATTTCTTTTTTTCTTATTTACTACTTTTATATAATTTTAAAAAAAATATTTACTTCTTTTTAAAAAAGTATTTGCAGTTTCCTTTTTATTATTTACAAATTTGTTTTATATTACTTTTGATAACTATCCAATTTATAAATTTTTGTAAAAAACGAATTTTTTTTTTTAAAACTTATACTTTATAAATATGTTTAAAATAAATTATTTTTTTTTAAAAGGAAAAAAGTTAAAAAGGTTAAAACTTATAAATAAGAAAAAGGAAATTTCAAAAACTTAAAAAAGAAGTTAATGTATTTATTAAAAAACATTCTTAACATGATTACAAAAAAAAATTATTTTAGACCTTTTAGCAATAGAATAATTTTTTTTTTTTAAGTTTAAATAATTTTTTTATATATTCAAATACAGAGCTACCCTTAATGAGATAAAATTAGTACATTCAATTATTTTTTAAAAAACTCTTTTTCTTAAATATCTTTTTATATATTAATTTATGATTAAAATTAAAATATTTATTTTTAAATTTTATTTTTTTGAAATAATATAAATGTTTTTTTTAAAAAAAATAAATTTTTATATTAGAACGTGATTAAAAAAGTAAAGGAAAATTCTATTTTTAATTTTTGGATTCAATTTTAAAGTGATTAGTAGATTTACAAAAGTTCAAAAAAATCAAATACATGTATATAGAATTAATTAGTAAAATAAAAAATTTATCAAGATACCAAAAATAATCAAACTAACTGGAAGTAACCATATTTACTAGATTTAAAACAAACAATAAATAAAATAAAAAACAAAACGACGAATGAAATTAGAAAAATTTGTTAAATAAAGTAATCCAAAGCAGCAATCGTAATTAAAACAACAACTTAAAATTATTTATGTTATTTTATATTTAATTTCAAAACATAAAAATTGCAAAAAAAACAAAACAAAAGTTTAAAACAAATAAAACAAAATATTAATTAATTTTAAAAATTTATGTCCGCGCATATGCGCGGGTGAGTCACCTAGTATTATTATATCGTGATGATGAATTAATGCCACCTAGACCCGGACCCGCGCGTCGGCGCGCGGGATATGATTAATATTTTTGTAATCACACACATAATTTTATGATTTTTTTTCACCTTTGTGATATAATTAGAACTTATAAAATTATTAAAAGTAAACAATTACATAAAATTGTGGTGTGTATTATTTTGTGAGTTTCTTTTATGTCTCGATTAGAAATTTAGAGAAAGAAAATAGTTTTACAAAGCAACAAAATTATGACTTACATCAATGTGATTGAGAGACAAGTCAAAATTAATTTAAAAATAGAAAATTTAAGATACTAATATTATAAAAATGTTTAGCTTAATATATTCATATTTGTTAAGATATTGGACTTCAATTAGAATTTAATATTTATAGTATGATTATATAATATATCTATCAATTATATATATATATATATAGTTTTAACTATATTAATATATGAATGTTATAGTTTGAGAAAATTGACAGACCCATTATATATAGATTTGAATATAATTTCACATTTATCAAAAAAATATGCTAACATGTTAATTTATTAGTTATTTTAATGTCATAGAATCAAAACAGATTAATTAAATATCTTAACCTATATTATTGTTATTTAAATATTTTAGTAATAGAAACTATAAAACCCTGTAATTATATATATATATATATATACATAAATTTAATCTGTCTCACTGTATCATTGAATAATCTAATATATAGACTTAGTTTTAATATTTTCATTTTATCAAGTTAAAATATATCAATCTAATTTAAGAATTTTATTTTCTAAGTTAAAAGTTTATATTTTATAAATTATATTTTACTAATATTATATTTGAATTATTTATGTATGTTTTATTTTTTAATAATTGAAGTATGTTCAAAAGCATATTTATTTATTTTGATTTTGTGATTTATAAAAATAATTGATATGTTATGTTATTTACTTATATTTATTATTTGATTTAATAATTAATATATATGATTTTATTTTATTTTAGTTTTTAATTAGTAAGAAAAGTGGAACCCATTATTTTATATTGTTTGGATACTTATTTAATAGAGATAATGTTAATTTGCATAATCCATAATTACCTTTAATGAATTTTTACAAAATAACTTAATTCAGTGGTATTACATGTAATATAACAGATGGATAGAGATATTTTTGTTTTTGATTTTTGTTTTTATATTTTCTAGTTTGGATAAAGATATATTTTTGTAAGTCATAATTTGAGAAGTGTTGCTAATTTTATTTTGAATTGTCTACAATAATATAATTTATATTAATTCATATTTATAGTATGATTATATAATCTATCTTTCAATTTATATATATATAGTTTTAACTATTTTAATATATGAATATTATAGTTTGAGACTCATTATATATAGATTTGAATGTAATTTCACATTTATAAACATAAATATGCTAACCCATTAATTTATTAGTTATTTTAATGTCATAGAATCAAAACAGATTAATTAAATATCTTAACCCATATTATTGTCATTTAAATATTTTAATAATAGAAACTATAAAACCCTGTAATTATATATATTAAAAATTAACCTATCTCACTATATCATTGAATAATCTAATATATATATATAGACTTAGTTTTAATATTTTCATTTTATCAAGTTAAAATATATTAATCTAATTTAATAATTTTATTTTCTAAGTTAAAATTTTTTATTTTATATATTATATTATATTAATATTATATTTGAATTATTTATGTATGTTTTATTTTTTAATAATTGAAGTATGTTCAAAAACATATTTATTTATTTTTATTTTGTGATTTATAAAAATAAATGATGTGTTATATTATTTACTTATATTTATTATTTGATTTAATAACTTAATATGTATGATTTTATTTTATTTTCGTTTTTAATAAGTAAGGAAAGTGGGACCCATTATTTTATATTTTTTGGATACTTATTCAATATATAATGTTAATTTCCATAATATTAGGTAAGACCAAAAATGTTATTAGCTAATGAATAAGTCCAAACAATTTTTTTAGGTAGATGTATCCTCCCTTAATAGTATAGAAGCATAAAATAATCATTTGGATTGATAACATATACATGCATGTGTGATGTGTGTGAGAGAGTGGGATCAAAAAGGGGAAGGTGGGTCGTCAAAGACTGTTGGGGGTAAAAGAAGAGAGGAATAATGAAAGAGTGCACGTAGGGCTTTGCGTGTTGGCCTAACTTTCTCTAACATACAAAAAAAAAAAAGAACATACAAAATATGATGAGGCTGTGTAAGGCCCCTATGTTTATATCATTCCTCCCTCTCACATTTAATTTTGTATATTATATGGTCGATGTATATTATATAATCCTCCTCGCATGTTTAAATATAGACTCCAGACAGGGTAATATGAACCCTAGCTTGTGGTCTTACTAAGTTACCAGTTCAGCTGTTATATTAATTGAAGAGTCTAGCTAATTGATCCATGAATGGTTTCAAGTTTTGATTCATTAATTGTACATAAAGTATATCCAAATCAAATGTGTTTAGAGTTCACCTATTGTGAAAAAGTATTAACACATGGAGTTTTGGTTGATTACTAGTAGAGCGACGGGAAGACATAGTGATTACAACGATTTTGAAATGTTCCGGTATTTCCACATGCATCTGTTTGTTTCCATATACTAAAATAAGCTTCGGCCGATTATTTAAAAAAGAAAAAACAAGATGCAACTAAGAAAGATCGAAGTGAGTGCGATACACTAATGAGGTGGTATCACCCAGAGATGAATCGGCAACAAATCTTTGTCTTGTAAAAAGAGGAGACAGAGAGTCAGAGCAATGAAGTCATCAGCAAATCTATAAACACATTAATGCTTACGTGTCCGTAACACACTCGTGTTTCCTACTATAAATGCTCATTCATTTAATATTGGACCATCGTCTAATGAATGCTTAGTTTTGTTGTTTGAGAACTTAAATGCATGGAGTGTCGAAAAATCTCATAAGCGTTTCCATTCTGATGGAGAGAGAGAGAGAGGGCTCACTCAATTCTCTCACTCAAAATCTCACCTAGTAATCGTTGACGTCAGCAGCAACAAAGAAAAACAGCTACACAACAAAGACTTTTCTTTGACCAATCCAGCATCGCATAATGACTGTTTACTCGCACAAGAATTCAATTCATAGAAACCCCTATAACATCACATAATGATTATGATTGCTTGTTGTCGTCTCAAAACAGACGGGATGAGCTAAAGATGGACCAATAAAAGCGCAATTAAGTAAGTGAACTCTTGGCTTAATAGGGGAGAGAGAGTTATGCTTTAGACTCGGCCGGGATAGAAATCGACGGAAGACATGATTTTATTTTGTCTTGCGCTACGGCGTTGGAATCGGCTCTGCTTCAGAGATCTTTTTATTTTTATTTTGTCGATGTTCTCTCTTTCAAACTCTTTCAAATCATTTTATTTTGTTGACCATTAGATGAGTTACGAAACAGAATAGCTTACTATGATTATTATATGCGATTTGACTGAATCTCCTATTGGTTCTTGGAACCGAGTACTTGGTCTTATAGAACACAACTAGTTGTAATAGTTTCCAACTGTATTATAAAAAGAAAATAGAAACAATAGCAAACTGGTTAAAAAGAAAGAAGGTTTGGTGCTAGTTTTGAGCCAATAGTCTTCACTGTTCGTTTTAATCTTCTCAGTGAAAGTGCCAGTGTTTGGTTTTTGCACACTGTAACGAGACACGGTCAAACTAAACGCATAAACTCTTGAACCAAATTTCGATCATTCTGCTTCGTATAGCAGGAGATCAGATTCAAAGTCTGATAGAAAGTAAAGTCTGGTCTCTTATATGTTTGGATGAAAGGTTTGCAAGTTAGGATAATGGTAAGAAAAATTCTGCAAGACAACAGAGAAGAAAGAAAATGGCCATGGAAGAAGGAAGAAGAAAAAGGGTCTATTTCTTGGCATAGGTGATGAGCATTTGGTTTTGCTGAATCTTGAAACCCTGAAGTCCCTGCATTGCGACGGATGACTGCATCTCATCGGCAAACTCGACAAAGGCAATGCCCGGTTTGGCATCAACCATCCTAACCTCCTTGAAGCCTTGGTACTGGCAGAAGAACATCTGAAGCATCATGGGAGTGGTGTCGTGAGTGAGGTTCTGGACAAAGAGGATGTTATTAGGGGGTGCAGGTGCCTCGGGGAGATTGTGTTTGACGCCACCAGGGAACGGGACTTGCGAAAGCTGCGTGGACAAGGATTAAGAGGAAAAGAATAAGAGGATCGAAAGAGGTGGAATGGAGAGAAGAGAGAATAGATGGACTCACAGGAGGTGCAGCTCCGTAAACACCAGGGTATGCTGAGTTCATGTCCAAGCCCGCCTGCGTAGAATCATGGTGCTGGTCTTTCCTTTTCTTGCCTCCTGAGAAAAAGATTAGATAAGCAAAGATATCGCAAACAAAGTCATCAAGAAGGCTGGCACTGGCAGGCTTCACGAAGCAATGCTGCTACCAAGCTAGTGACTTTGTAACAAGAAGTGTAAAAGTGACACACCTCTGTCCTCGTGTCTCTTTCTCTTCTCGCGAGGCACAAACGTACCATCCGCCTTGGCAACAACATCCGACTTCGTTTTGGCAAACTGTATCCTCTGCCAGTAAAAAAAAGATTTAAAGAGAGATTATTTGATAAGGATTTCAATCGAATAAATCCTAATCACCAACAAAAAGGTAAACCCTAAGAAGAATGCAATCAGGGGAATGATGAATTGAATACAATCGCAAGTGTGAAATAAAAAAAAAGGGTACCATGGGTTTGTCGTAGAAGGGAAAGCCGTTCATTTTGGAGATAGCAGTGGAAGCAGATTCGGGCTTGTCGAAGACTACCCAAGCTTGCCCTTTGTGCTTCAATGTCTTGAACGCCAACACCTCCACTATCTTTCCGAACTGAGAGAACACCGCGTTCAGCGATTTCTTCAGCTCTGTAAGTAGCAAGAAGAAGACGACGAACATATATATGAATATCTCAAATCAAACTGAATATATAATCAAATATCAAAAAAAGAAGAAGAAATTTTGTAATCACCATCGAGCTTCACTTTCTCGTTGAGGTTGTTGATGTAAATGGTCTGGTTTGGTGAAACCTCCGACCCGCCTTGCTGATTAGCCTCCTGCATCTCCATCTCTTTCTCCCTCTCTCTGCCCGCAACCGGAGGAGAAAGATTTGTCTAGTAGCCGGAAAAGCTTCTCACCAACAAACTCTTTTCCTTAAGCCCTAGCCCACTAACTAATAGCCCAAGCCCATCTTCGTCCATTCTGAATTCAGTTTTCAAAATTCGGCCCATTTTTCTACTTGTTCTCGGAGATTTTTCTTACACACTACAAAGTACAAACTCTACATTCAACTTCAAAGCAAGACCAAATCAAGAGCGAATCGTGCTCGCTCCCCCCATCATCTACCTTCTTATTTGCTTTCAACAGCTGTTAGATGGGTTTTTATCTGCTCAGGAGTCATCTATGACGGAACTGGAGAAGCAGATAACATGTGTCCTTGACATTCGAAATCTTTCTTTAACACTGACTTCCACAAAACTTCAGTACATTTCAATATTTCATGCTTCCGATATATATAAGCGAAACTGTTTTGGGTTATATTTAGCATTGCTATTCATATATGAGACTTACTTAAACAACCCCCTAGCTCTGCTATTTCTCGTTATTAATATTCGTAAATGAATATTTCGGATTCTTATTTGTTCCTTATAGTATTAGTATTCTATAAAAAGCTGGTCTTGGATTAGATTAGATTAAATGTTATCTTTGATCTTTATACATCTGCATGGGTATCTCTCTTTGTCAAATACCTTTAATTGAACCAGAAAGAATTTTTACTCCTCACGCCATCTTCGAGAGTCTTTAGTTTTTGTAAGTGAAGAACATTGGCTTTTCCTCAAGCTGCTTGTCTGAAATTCTGGTGTCGCTGTACATCCCGTTATCTCTGTCTCTCGTCTCTCTCTGATTGGTACTATTAACAAAGCTTATTATTTAGATTCGAAATGACGCGAAAGAAAAATATTTACAAATAAAATAAAAAAGCTGAGGGGAAAAGTTTAAAAAGTAAAGGGGAAAAAGGGAGAGGAATGAGCTGTCCATGACTAGGCACCATGTCTGAGTTCGACTCGCTGTTACATCATGCAATGTAATTACGCCTTCTCACGGTTCCATTACATTCTTTCTTTATCAAATCCTAGATCAATAGAATATTAAACTACACAGAAACTAGTACTCTAGTACTCAAGCAAATACTATGATTTTAACTCGAAAACAATTCATTATGAAAATCAGTGAGCTTTATAGTATGTATACTATTACTAGCTACATACTATAAACTAATACTAGCTACTATCCTTCTTTATCTTAATCATATTATTTCATTTCTTCTGTAAAATCAATGGTTACTCCTTTTTTTGCAAATGTCCCTATTTTTAGCCTAACTCTTTTGTACATGTCCCTATTCTTTTATTATTTCCGCATTCAGAGAAAGTTATGTTGACCGTGATTGATAAAAAAACATGGTAAAATAAAAAGTTATTGATATTTTGATAGATTTCTAGATTCGCCGCACGGCACATCACATGGGAGGGAGAAAATAGAACTTTATCCCAACTTGGGGAATGTTTTGACCAATGGACAATCTTATCTTGTTCATAAATCATACTACATAAGATTTACCTTTTCCTCTCTAATTGTAATTGGTTAAACAATAAAACAAATAAAGAAAGTTACCCAACATGGCAACAAGCTGAATTCCACAGATTCGCCATTTCTACGGCGGCCGTTAAGAGCGGACCAGTGGATACAAAACTGTGTGCACATCAAAATACTAGTTTTTTTTTTTTTGGGTTCAAACATCAAAATACTAGCTAAAACAACATTTCGTTAAACGAAACTAACTTTTTGTAGATCTATAATAACTGAAAAGAACAGAAAAAAGGTGAGGGCAACTAATAAGAGGAGAGCAAATATTCATTTTGGACCCACCCATGTTGTATGTGGACGAAATAATATTTGACTAGATAACAGTTAACTTTCAAAATTAAGATGAAAATATAGTGAACATCTTAAATCAATACAAGTTTTAGCGTTTTGTACAATTTTATATTCAAATGCATATGGTTTTTGGAAAATCACAATTTCCCATGCCAATGTTATTATATTCTAATAAAGACCATTGCCAATTTGTCAAAAAAAATTAATATTATAGACCTATGTTTTTGAAAGTAGAAACAAGGCGGAAAAAGGAAGAGAGCACTAGGGTCGCTGTCAGTTTGTAAAACTTACTAGAAAGCTCCAACGGAAACCCAAATTACATCCTCTTCACGACAAAACACTTGTTAGGTTCTGATGTGTAAAAATGGTCGTAAAGCCGTATTTTGAAAATGACTCAAACGAAAGAATTAAAAGCTACATTTGACCCCCCCAAGAAAAATAATTTAATTTATAAACAAAGAAGACAAGTGCAAGATACATCAAAGCAAAGGAGGGTCCCAGGGAGGGCCATTGAGACAGTCTCTTAGCATCTAAGCAAGCAAGCTTTAGTGATGTTATTCTGGGTCTGTTAATTTAGTTATGAATCTTTTTTCTAGTTCATATGATCATATCTATTAATAAATCAGGTATATATTTGCGTTATTATCGTTTTGCCATCCATGTATAAAACTCTACCGCTGCATAATCATTGTTCGATTTTACGGGATACAAACCATCATAATAGTTTCTTTTAGAAAGAAAGAAAGAAAGAAAGTTTTAAAAACTCATGCAATCGATAAATATAGACAGTTTCTCATGAGAAGTCACAAGTGGGTTCAAGAACTTGTCGAGTTTCTTTTAGGCATATATATCAAGAGACTGAGAAGTGTGAGAAGTCACAAGTGGGTTGAAGAACTTGTAGACTTTCTTTAGGCAGATGACAAAACTCTTGGATTACGAAGAAAATGGCAAACACTTTTCTGTTTTGACCCAAAAGGACTTTATTTTCCACAATACTTACAATAACTCTGACACATCAGTTACAAGAGCATGTACATTAGGGTTTATCACATGGAGTTCACACAAAATATTATTAAAATATTTGTGGGGATTCATAAACAGTGATGAACCAAACTCTAAAAAACTCTAGTTTTATACTCTATCTCTCATCGGGTTCACCAAGTGGCGGCACATGACCGAATTTTTTGTTTTTTTTTAATTTGGCAACTTTTTTTCTTCTGAAAAAAATATTAAATTTTTTTTTTTTAGAATTCCTCTTGAAATGCACATGCTTCTAATTGATGGAGGTGCTGTAAAATACGGATATACTAGGTTTAGCCGTTTAGCTAAAAAAAATCGCTACAGAATACATAAACACCAAAAAAAAAAAGGTCAAATAGAGCGGGGACCCAGTGATTTTTAAAAAGTTGCCGTATTATAGCCTATATAAAGGAAATCTAAAACCCCATAGCAAACAGCTACGAAACATCCCACTATCTTTCCAGTTTCCAGTTTCCAGTCTCTGCCTAAACCCTTTCCTTTTTTATTCGTCCTTCTTTCTCTCTTTAGAAACCGTACGAAAGCATGGGAATCGTAGAGGAAAGCGGCAAGCCAATGTGGGGGAGCGTGAGCCACGCATCTCCAGGCTACGCCCTCAACGGCAAAATCATGGTCTCCTCCGTGATCATCCTCTTCGTCGCCGTCATTATGATCCTCTGCTTCCACACCTACGCCAGATGGTTATTCCGTCGTCAAAACCGTCGCATTCGCCGCCGGATTCGTGCTCACCTCCGCGCTCTCTCCGCCTCCACCATCTCCTCCTCCTCCTCCCTTTCCCCTCTCGACCCGGCGGTCCTCGAGAAGATTCCGATCTTCGTCTACTCATCGGAGACTCATCAATCGCCACTGGAGGAGTGCTCCGTCTGCTTGTCGGAGTTCGAGGAAGGCGACCAAGGCCGCCTCCTCCCGAAATGTGGCCACGCGTTTCACGTCGATTGCATCGGTACTTGGTTCCGTTCCAGGTCCACTTGCCCGCTTTGCAGAGCTCCGGTTCAACCCGAAACCACGTCGACCGGACCCGAATCCACCGAACAAGCCCCTCCTCCTGTTAAACCGGTGGATGACGTAGAAACCGGAAGTTCCTCTTCTTCTTCTTCGCCGTTGAGATTCCCGATGGAGGCGTGTGAGAGAGAACCGATCGATTTAGTTGGTATCACGGTGGAGATTCCCAGAGAATTTGAAGGCTCCAATACTAATCCGGTTCTACCCAACAGCCAAAACGGATCCAAATTTCCGGGTAATCGGGTTTTATCTTTGAAAAGGCTGTGGAGCATCTAAAGAAGCGGGTGGGGCATATAAACAAAAAAAAAATGGGTTTGTATTTTTTCCAAAACCGCATGATTGTTAGACACGTGGCACTAGTGCCGGCCGACGTGGCCGGCCTACAAAGAGCTTCTTACATTAAAGTTTCATTTGTTATTTATTTTAGTGTAGAACTCTTTAAACCCGTTCATTTTAAATTCCGAAAAAGATGATTCGGTTGTGAATATTCAATACTGTAGCTAAACAAGTAGCACTAGTAATTATTATGACACCACCGTGGGAATCGAATTCAGGCATCCACTAAATTGACCCGAATTCACAATTATTTATTTAGAAAAAAAGAACACATGAATGATATCGAATGATATAACTAACATAGTAGTGACATTTTATAGTATAAAGTTAATTACGCAATCAGTCCACCCACGAAAGGCACCCCGGTTTGTCCGATCCAGCCCTCGCCAACAAGGAAATTGGTGACAGTGAAATTGGAAGCATCAGTAGCGTTAATGACGTGATAACCGGGCCAAGTGACTCTGTTTGTCGTGTTAGAACCGGGTCCGGTATTATTGTATTCCGCGTAGTAAAGTGTGCTCAATGCGAAATCTCCAGACCATGCGTTCCAACCAGTCGGCTCAAGAAAACCGTCTATGTAAGTCTGCATAACAACGGTTCTCGAATATTCCTTCCACGGCCGACCAAGATAAGTTTTTACTGTATAGTTACTCGTAGCCAAATCATCCGCCGGTCTTATCGTACACCCATGTATCGCCGTTCCAGTGTTCTGGTTCGGATCGGTACGACCTTGAGCTGTAACCTCGTTTGATTGACCTTGGCGAGGCTGACGTGGATACAAATTACAGTTCTGTAACACCACTGCAGCGTTGCCGAATATAAAATCAACCGTACCATAAACATCGCATTCACGGTAAAACTGTCTGAGAGAATGCGTATATAAAGTATCTTGATAGGCTTCAAAACTACAACTATAGAATACAGAGAAGTCTCCACCGCTCCTCAATGCGACGGCTTGACCTTTGGTTGGTCCTGCCGTGTTGCGGATTGTTATGTTCACGCCAATAAAGTTAACACCTGATAGAACTGCGATTTGTGAACAAAATGTAGAGTTAGTCGAATATTCACTGAAACAAACCTACAAATTTTTTATAAAAAAATACTATTAAAAATGACTTAGAAATATTTTAGTTATTAGGTTAGTCGAGGACACGACGAATTGACGTGGAGTCAAGACTTTCGGTGGACCATCCGACCAAGTCGCCTTCGATTGCATGGGAAAAGTCCATATTAAAAGCGAAGTGGACTTGCAAGGAACCTTTTTATGTTTTTGCTAGTTAAAATTATTGCGTTTCAAAATAGTTTCTTCTTTTTTCTTTTTCTAAAGGTGTCTTAAAATAGTTATATTTGAAAAACAAAGGTTTTTAAAAGAATAGTTACGTCGCACTTGCACAAAGAAGCCATGTTTTGTGCACATGCCTTGATCATATTTTCAAATAATAGTTCAAATCGTGGTGACGAAAACTCGATTGCTAATATATATTCATCCCATTTAAGCCACGTATCATGTTCTACATAACGTATAACACTATGTTGTTTAAGAATAAAAAAATGAATATATAAATTGTTTTGTTTTGTTGCTGTCAAACATATATAAATTGGTTTTGGTTTATGTATTGTGAGATTATTAATTTATATACGAGAGGTACTTACTAAATGTGGCGGAATTGAAAGTGGTCCATCCATCAACGACGCTCCGGTTTCCGGTGATAATCGTTTGGTTGATGCCGTCACCGATCATCATCACATACCTCTTGTACTTGGGAATCTCCACGTATTCCTCGTACAATCCCGCCGTCACGTAGATCAAGAAATAACCGTTACTACCGTCAGTTTTATTAGGTGCGGCTGCTACGGCTGCGTTTATGGTCGTGAAGTTTCCCGTCCCGTTCTGATTCACCGTCACGATGTCGCTCACCTGAACGGCGTCTGCTTCAGCTTGGAGAAGCTTTCTCCCGGTCCTATTCACGGTGTTGTAAACGGCACGCGCCCTTTCCGTCATCTTTAACGGTAATCTACCGTTACGGAAACCGAAGAACTTTTTGAAGCTGGCCTGTGGGTTCCAAACCGGCCTCGATCGTTTCCTTATTGGCACCCAACCTACAAAGTCAAATACCAATTTATAATTTCATTAGTATTTTTATATGACACATATCTAAAAATGCGTAGTAACCGGAAATCATTATATTTAACCTTTTTCAATAGATCAATGGGTAATCATTTCTAAAAATTAAACGCAAAACCCACAAGCAAGCATTAGCATGTGACAAGAGCCGGATTTTTTTTTTTGATTATTTAACTATTATATAAACCAGTAAGTACTCCATGATAAATCCTTCAACTATTAAACCTCACGAGTTGGTTTTCTCATGATTTTCACTTTAATTTATTGAAAAACATTATTCACGAAAGACAGATTTGTAGAAATGAAATGCGAATAAAATGCAGATTTCGTGCCACGTTATAGAAGATTACGTGCCAAGTAGATTAAAATAAATGGAGAATACGTGCATGTTTTTTTTTTGTTTTTTTTCATTTTTAATATACCTTTGGAAAAAAGGGCAAGAGAGACCCCGTAGAGTTTTGTATCGTTGAAAAGATCACCGGAGAGACCATTTTCAGACGCCGTGGATTTAAGTCCTTCAAGACAAGTCTGTTCGTTGGTGATAGCAGCACTTAGAAAAGTATGAACATCCTCGGCCCTAGAAACCGACAGCGTTTTGGTGGCATCGACGGTCTGTGAGCTACTAAGGAGGAAGTCCATGGTCAGGCTGGCTAGGAATTTGCAGTCTTCGAGTGCCCGCACGGTGGATTTAGCAGCCACTTTTCCTTTCCGGTTTAGTTGATCGTCGATCAGTGACATAAACCGCCTGGCACGTGAGATAGACCGTCTGAGAGAGAAACGGCCGTAGGAGTAGATATCTCCGGGCTGGTTTGGGAGAACCGATCTACAGTAAGATGGATCCGGCGCGAAGCGACATACATTTGACGGCGACGTGGCATTTCCGGTGGCCTGAAATCCTGCGGCGAGAGAAGGAGATGCCAATAAAGACACGAAGCTAAGGGTGACCAGGAATATGAGAATTTGAGACATCTTTTGATTTCTGTTTATAGCTTAATTGTGTGTTCGGTTTGAGAAATTGTGTTAAGTGTGTTGGATTATTTATAGGGTTTTTAGAATGTTGAAATTTTGAATATATACAAGTTCAAGTCAATAATAATGTGTGTGTACATCTATAATCGTGACGGTGTCACAAAGTTCAAACATATATACCATATTGTTATAATAATACTATTAATTAACGTATATATATTTACATCTCTGTCTGTCACTAAAAATTAGACAGATAATTACCGTAACTATTAACTAAGGCGTAATTAAATCCAACCTTGACAATATGAATTGCATGGTGTTCAAGTTGAAGATTAATTATCCTTTTTTTTTTGTATGACTTTACTTGAAAACCTCAAATTTTGACCAACTTCTGTTTCGCAATTTGAATTTGTATATATAATCGGGGAGGTTTTCTCAATTTAAAATTGTCAACCAACGTTAGGCATTTCAAGACAATTTCGATTATATATATAACATGTTGGTAAAACAGCACATTACAGATCAACAAAAAGTCAAGATCTTGACATTATAAACTTTGATAGACTATACAGATCATTGCAAATAGAATTCGTTTTATGACTTTACCTTATGCTGGGAAGTTTCCATGGATGTGAGAGTAGATAAGATAAATAATTATAATTCGGATGGAATGACATACGTATTTGACAAAATGTTTTGGGATCCAAATATAACTTCGACAGACGAAATGAATATTTAGTTCGTTGCCAACAAACGAGATTGTGCATTTAATATTTGTAACATATTCAATTACAGTATTGATCAATATTTAATTAATCTTGTTTATTAAATCGGCTGGGTATAAAACTTTTGTTCTTGAGTTAAGACTTAATTAGAGGACAGCCAAGATATACGTATTTGGATATGTTTGTACACATAATGACATGAAATCGAATCATCGTTTAAAATAGAATGTAGTAGATATCGATATATTTTTCTTTTCTCTCGACAGATATTGATATCTTACTTAATTCATTAACCATACATGTATTTGGCCGTAAATCATTTTGCAATATGAAATAAAAGTTATTAACATGTTATAAATTATAATTGTTTAGATTTAGGAGTTGGGAGGTTTTATTTTAGTTGATGGCAAGCAATGAAAATAATGTCCACTAACTCTGAATTTTCTTTTAATATTTCAAATTTTTAATTTGTCTTCCATAACAGTAATTATAGAATGTACATCTCTCCCAACCCCAGATTATCTCTCTAATCTTAGGATTAAAACCTAGCCACAGCTTCACCCTAATAAGCATGAAATGATATATGTATGTTTGGAATCATACTATATCAAAAGCATATATCATAAAATCTGGATATAAACTAGCACAGAAGTCAAGTATATCAGTATCTCAAGTACATCCTAGAAAGTGTTGAAACATCAAGCGTTTCTAGGCCAAGTATGGAAGGTCCAACTTAAAAATTATTTGTGGCAAGCGTTTTATGAATGTATGGCCAAATGCCAACGCCTTCATCTACCACCATAGAGATATGCTGATATGCATGATTTAGCTGACTCACTCTCTTGACTCAGCTGACACAAATAGGAATGTCCTTAGCAAATGCATTACATAAGCTGTTGAAATTTACACGCCTACTTAGAAAGAAGAAAACATTTTTATTACATGGATTGTATTGTGAAGTTTCTCCCTTGACTTCTCTGCGAGTGCAAGCCAGTTTTCCAATCTTTATATAGTCGCCTTCTCAACCAAATATTGGACTGTGCTAGACAATTCAAATTGGACTGTGCTAGACAATACAAGACAAAGACAATGACGCAACTAAGACAAAGATCGATAGTTCTCATGAGTTTTTCCAATCCTCACCTTATATCGGCATGGCTTATGTGTTTGAACAGAGCATGTGACTCATTATTTACTTTGTTACTAATATGTTTTAGCATTTAATTTCAAGAACGCACCAAAAGTTGTCATATTTTTGAACTTTGAACTCTGATCGCAGAAGAGACTGACTAAGAGTACATTCATTGGGGACATCTTACCAAATTTCTCAACAATTATAAAAATATAATGAAGGTGCTTTCAGTAGATCGATGAAGAAGGGGAATAGTTTTGTGTGATAGAGCAAATTCTGTTTAATCTGGTTTTAATCATCTGTTTAACTATGGTGATTCTATATATTAATGTAAGTTTTTAACAATTTTTAAAAAATCAATAACATATTTTATCTATTCTCTAGTTATTTTCTTTTTCATTGAGACTCATTATCAAATTTCAGATTTTCCACACATGTTTCCATTTTTACTAAATCTCAGATCTTACGGTTGTGCCATTTTTGAAGGTATACATGTACATGTAGATACTGTCTTTTGAGTTCATATTTATAGCTTAACAAGAGATTTGTAGTTTAATATTTTATAATAGCGTAAATGAAACAATTGAGAATGCGATGTTTTTATATTTTTTGTATTCGTTCATTACTTTCTTTAACTAATTATAAGTACAACGTGGGCTATTCTTAGTTACTCACTATTTTTATTTAAGTAGTTATAAATACAATTTTGTAAAGCTTAACAAAAGGTTTATAATTTAATAATTTACTAAAATAAGATTGAGAATGCAATGTAAAACGAAATGAAAGGGGAATTAAATTTGGCAGGACATTGACGTTGACTTATTAATCGGGTCTCAGTTCTTAAGTTTGGTTCCCACCCAAGTCTCTCTCTCTTTTTGAAAACCGAAAGTCTTAAATCGGCGACGTTATTCTCATACAACGCGTGAAAAAACCCATGCAATGCCAATGGAGTTGAACTGTTTGCGTAACTAAAAGAAAATGTAAACGACTTTTTTTTTATAATAAAAAATGTAAACGACTTTTATAATGGAGTATAAGGTATAACGACTCTTTATTAAATTGTACTCATTTACTTAAGCAAAACCCCACTAGCACTAGTTGATCGAAGTACGCGGATAAAGCATGTGCCTTCTTCAATCTTCATATTGCATATTTAAGGCAAGTTTCGAAGTGTGGTTAGTAGTGGTTACCCCTATTAGTTAGTATTTGACTATTTTTTTTCCGCCGTATTGCTGGCTACTCTAAAAACTGGAGTAATAAAAATAATTACTGTACTGACGAAAATAAAAATGTAAGTATATGAAGCACTTGTCCTAAGTGTAATAATTGGATATATCATATTGGAAACACACATAAATGGAGGTAGCTATGTACCAGTCGCGGATCCAGAAATTAATTTGAAAGGTGTCAAAAAGGGTTTTGGGCAGAATTGAACCTTGGTTAGTGGGTTCAAAATACAGGTCTTTCCCAAGATTGCCAATGAATTTCTATTGTTTTCAAGCATTTTTATGTATTTATACAGATTAAAGGAGTATCATGTGACCCCACACTCTCCTTAGTGGATCCGCCACTGCTATGTACTGTGCAAACAGTATACACAAGTTATAAACGAATTACAATAAGCGTACATGTGCAAGCTGCTTTTGGCGTAGTGGTTAGCTAATTAGAGCTTCTATCTTGTTTGTCATAATTCCATTTTTAGGGTATAGTGTTTACTATTACTATTCAAAATAATTCCAAATTTAGGGTAAAATGTTTACTATTACAATTCAAAATTTCGAATATATTGGAATTTTGCATACTATTCTATATAGTTTACTTGCATATTGTTTTTCTTCAGACTGAGTCCATTAGTGATTGTACCCTAGTATATTATATGTATAGACCAGTTTATTCTTTGATCGAAGGCATCTTTTTTTTTTTCTTTTTTTTTTTCTTTTTTTTTGTCACAAACTTTCTTTCATAGATTACCTTACTCTCCATAACTGGAGTATCGTTTACAATACATTAAAACATGGCAACTATGGCTAAAGCCATTAGCTAAAACAACAGCTACAACAAGGGAAATTAAAAGATATATAGAGGCAAACAGATCACTCAAGCAGTTACCAGCGTAGAGAAGCCCTCTGAACTCGACACCAATAACGCTAAGGGGTAAAATGAAGCCTTGGAAAGTAGAATGCACACTTAGTGATCTAAGTTCCTTGATTGAAGGAGCAGCAAATGCACAATTAACGATCGCTAGATCAACTACAAAGGCAAAGGCGACCACGCACCATGTTGCTAAACCTCTGAAAATAGGAGATTCCGAATTTTCGGTAATCTTCGAAACAATGCTCCGTACATCAAACCTACACAGAGAAGGTAGAAGCAGGAGACTGGTCTTCTCCATAAAGGAGGGAAGTGAACAAAGGATGTCCGAAAGGACCCGGTTCACAGGAGAGTTGGGGTTACCATCCCAATCGGCAATATTCATGGGTTGGGGAATGTTCAAGGTTAGCCTAGGGGTATGGAGAGGGGTTTGGGTTTCGAAATGGAGTACAGCCCTGTTGCAGGGAACTGGCCTTTGAGAGCTGTTCGAAATAAGGTCCATAGTGGTATCATACACATCCAAAAATAAGGTCAATGGAGAGTATGAACATATATAACCAAAGATGATTAACCGACTAACATTCCATAAGATTTCAATGTCAAACTTCAGTACCAACTCGAGATTGAAATGAATGAGCAAAGATTCAGTATACGAGAGTAGTGTTACCGGAATTCTTGAGTAGTCGGTGGGGTAATCGGGAATAAAATGCGTGATCATCCACAGGTGAAGTGTGGGGCTTCACGTAAATGCTTTACTCATTTGGTTGCAAGCGGGTGGGCTGCAGGTTATTGGGCTAGGAATTGGGGAGAGATCCACTGCAAGGACATATTGGGCCTGGCCCAAGAAGAAGGTGGAAGCAGATCTAGGGTTTGGAGGTTTCTCGGAGACTCGAGATCGAAGGCATCTAGTTTGCCTAAATTGGTCAGGTCCTATAAATAAACCAGCCCAAATTGTACATTCTACTAATAAATGAAAATGAGATTATTTTACTAATATGGCGTCGGAGGGAAATTATCTTGTTTAATTTCTACCAAACCGCTTCCACATCTTTTTTTCTCCGGACTCTTACCGGATTAGCATGTGTAATATACGAGATGTTTGTTTGTGTTAGTGATGGATTATAAGATCGTTTTTATTTTGATATTGTTAGTTTAGTCATCAGTGGTAATTCTGATGGCAACATCATTTTTGAAGATATGTTTTGTCGAGAAAAACTAGAAATGGCCCTAAAACGTTCGTTTTGTTGTTGCTGGTTTAGTGATATATAAACTGTGACGAAAAAAATCAAATGGTATTTTTTCTTATTATCTATATTTTTTAGCTTTTAAATACCGAAATTCGCGCCCAAAAATCACGAGAACGCTGTTCTATATCATTGTTTCATTCGTGTTAATTTTAAATCGACGTATTTTATATCATTGTTTGACGTGTTATATATATCGCTGATGAATAATCTAGCTTATGCTATTTTTTGAGAACATTGACCAGCGTTCTCAAAACAATTGCAAACGTAAAAATTTAGACATTAGGGATCTTGAGATTTTGGTTTTGGAAACAGCGTTTCACATGGAGTTTGGCAAGGCCATTGACTATACTTTATATTACCGATTTGAAATAAGTGAAGCATTAAAGCAAGTGATCGATGTTAAACAAGAAAGAAAACAAATGTTTGACAATCGTGGGATTACAAACATTGTTAAATCTATCTAGTAACCATTGGGGATAGACTTGTCCTGGGTCTCTTCAGGCGAGAAGACGAAAGGGCCAACGGTGAAAAGCTTCATCTTAAGCTTGTTTTCTAGGAGACGATATTTCTGGAGAATGGCTCCGCTGATTCCACGGTTGATCTCCGTCGGAAAAGAACAAGTGTCAGCCGGAGAAAGCTCAAGAAATGCTCTGCACTCTTTAATCGTCACCTTTTTAAAATCCTTCACCTCCGATGGAGAAAGCGTCGCCAGGAAATAACCCTTCGCATCCGTCGCTTGGCTAAGCACCGTCACATCCTCTCCCTCGTAACCGTATTCGTCCGCCGTCTCGCAGGTCACCCTCGCCACCGCACCTGTCCACGTATGGAAATTACTACAACCTTTAAATATATATGTCTAATTTTTAGAGTCGCAATCAACTTTTACAAAGAAAATTTATTATCAAGTATATATGCGTTTTGATGAAGACAATTTAAACATCGGCCTTGAAGTAATGATCGATCGAAGAGAAGTATGGCTTTAATTTATAGTAACTCGTGACCTACAGTAGTGTCTCATCCCAAAAAGAAAAGAAAGGGCCAAATCAGCGTTAGATTGATCTAAGTAACATATTGTTAAAAAAATCCTCAAATCAGCCATATTGTATATATATGAACATATACAATCTTTCTTTTTATTTTTATGTAGCTGCGTTCATTATTACTATATTTAATTATTTAATCAATTACAGAATATATATGTTGAAAATTACCTTGGAGAGGGGTAAGCTTTGATCCTTGTTTACAGTAGATGAGACCTTGAACTCCGATCATCGAAGAAAGCAGTTCTCCGTCGGTGATTGTGGCTACTCGGGCGGCGAACAGGGACGAGAGAAGCAGCATGTAGGGAATGAACAAAAACGAACATTGTAGGGCCATCTTCGAGTTTCTAACTATACGAGCTTTATTCAATTTTCAGCTGTGTTATAGATGTATAAATATGTGTTCTGTTAACGAAGAATGTTGTACGATGAGAGTTATATAGGGTTTTAGCGATAAGGTTTAAAAATCCAAAATTGTATATGAGAACAAGGGATGTGACTTGGGCGCACGTTTAAGCTCATGATCCCAATCATTGCATTATTATGCACCCAAATGTGTCTATATTTATTTACGAGAGCACCATCAGGGGCGAATCCAAGAATTTTTTTCGCCGGGTGCACAAATATTAAAATAATAAATATTAAAATAAAATAATGTTTTACAAATGAATTCTACGTTCATTCATGGTTTGAAATCCCTTCACCACTGTTTCGTTTCTAAAATCTTCGAGTAACTCTTTTTTAATAAAACAAATAAGATAATCACTTAGAATTGAGACTTAGTATTCCACTCCACGAATCAATTTGACTTCGTATACTCATCTAGTCCTCTTTTAGTCTGTACGTCTGTCTCTTTAATTATGTCTCTACTTTCAAGTTTTAGTTTCTTAATAAATCACAATACGTCCAATGTATCAATCTAACAAATTAAATAGAAATCCTAGATGCTTATAATTTATTTTAAAGTAAATAATGTTCAAACAAATTAAATCTATGTAGAATAGAAAATATGTGAAACAATTACCAGGATCTGTGATAATTTTCCTCACAGAGTATGTGAAATTGATTAAGAAAGAAATAAGAATGAGAGCTTTTTGGTTTTTGATCGGTATTTAGGAAGAAAATAGATTAGGAATTAGGGATTTTGATGAATCAAATGGGCTTTAGAATTTAAGTTATTTTGTTTATTAGATGAGCTAAAATTTTTAATTGGGTGCAAGCTTATAATTGGATTTACTTTGTTTATCTTTTTGAGCTTTATTTTTAATGGGTGCAAACCTATAATTATCATGGATGCATACAAAAAAGTTAATAAATTTTTTAACTAAACTATTAAAATATTATGGGTGCAAGTGCAACCCCTCCCTTCTCTCTACATTCGCCCGTGAGCACCATTATGGGTTACATACTCATTTGTAGTATCTGATAAATATAATAATAATAGTTTTCCTATTAATTAGTTAAAGAATTAAATGTTAAGGGCAAAAAAAAATTTGAACTAATAACAAGTTGCCAAGTGTGATAAGAGCAACCTCATTGGTGAGATACTCATTTGAATACCTCATTTATGTAAATATTAATATATTTATTTAGTTTACTTATATTATTAAATTTTAAATTAAAACAAAAATTTAGACCATTCACAATCAAACATGTGTCAGATGTGGTTATCTCAAAAGTTCTCAAAACATCTCAAATGAGATATTTCTAGATACCCATTCCACTCTCTCACCTCTCTTTTTATATTTTTATTGTTTTTTATTAGTGAGATATCTATTGAGATACTACCAATGGAGATGCTCTAAATTTTATTTTACCGTATGAGAAAGAAGAACCTTTTATCTCATTCTCTTTTCCTTTTGCTTTTCTCTCTCTTATTTTTCTATTTTTTTAATACTTTTAATCAGCTGATACTAGGGCTGGGACGGATCCGGATATCCGGGTTTTTTTGAGGTATCCGGATCCGGATCCGGATCCGGCCGGATCCATATTTTCATTATCCGGATCCGGATTCAGGGCTTCCGGATATCCGGGTTTCGGATATCCGCCTAAATATCAAGATATCCGCGGATATCCGGATCCGGATCCGTTAAAAATATATATTAATTTAAAAATAATATTAAATTAATTATTTATATACATTTAAAATAAATATATAATATAATAAAATATAATATAATATTAAAAATAATATTGGAATATTAGAAAAGTAAATTTAAATTTATTTTTATGTATAAATGTTAATATATTTAAAATTTTACTAATAAAATAAAAAAATATAATATTTTTAAAGGATGCGGATCCGGATCCGGATATCCGGACTTGAAAAATTTGATATCCGGATCCGGATCCGGCTTAGACGAATCTCAAGTTTTATTATCCGGATTCGGATCCGGCCTTCCGGATATCCGGATTTTCGGAGCGGATACGGAGCGGATACCGGATCCGGATCCGGATCCCGGATAATATTTCCAGGGCTAGCTGATACTCATAGAGAACTCTACCAATGAGGGGACGTGCAGCCACTTTTCTATTTTATTTTAAAAACATTTATGGATTTAATTTCGATTTGATCCCACGATAATCTTCTTTTTCCATACAAAAAAATTGTTATGCAAGTATAATTTTTTCCTACTAGTTGAAGGGCATGGTTTCGTTTAACACCAAGTCACCATCACGTCACGGCTAGCTACTCTACTCAATCGACTCAACTTGTAGACAAAAAGAAAATGAAAAAAACCCCAGAATGATGTATAGACGCTTTTCCGCTAATTAAGATCTCTTAACTAATTTTTGGGAAAACAAAAAATTTGAATCTCTTAACTAAAATTTCAACAATCTTGTTAGGAAACTAAGGTTAAATTTATGTGTTACTATTCAAAATGGCAAAATATGGCCAAGAATCAAAGAATGATCGAATTAATAGAGTAGGAGCGAACAATCAATATATATACAAACATATTTAAACAGCGGTCTAATGATTGATTGTAATCCCTAGTAAACCGGTTTGGGAGCCACGGGGATAGAGAAATAGAAAGGTTCGAGGGTGTATAGGTTCAAGTTGTCGCTGCTAAGGAACTTGGAGCTGTCGGAAGAGAGAGGTGCTCCCGTGACACCTTTGTTGACATTGGTCGGAGTCTTACACGTGGAGACCGGAGAACTCTCAAGCTTCACTTTGCAGCCATTGATGTTCTTCACCTTGTGGGAGAGTCCGTACGTGATGAAGTAGAAGTATCCTTTCAAGTCCGTTGGATGGCTCGAGATTGTAACCTTAGCCACCAGCTTTCCGTATGAATCCACGATAGGACACACGACCTTAACCTTGGCCCCTGTCAAGTACATCACCGGTTTGGTTCAGACTCGGTCTACGCCAGAGTAAGCCAAGAGCCTAATTAGAGGTCAGAGCTTTGGACGGTATTACAGAATATTTTTTTTGAGATATTCAGACAAGGGATCATCAAATTCAAAATTTTTTTGGACCTCCACATTTTCAGGGTTCAAAATTATGTGTACTTTAAGTTATATTGGATAAACAAATATTTTCGAAAAGAAACGATTCATAACGACACAAACGATTTAAAGCGATTCATAAATTACACAATTTCTCCCAAAAAAGTTTATTTTTTGTTCTTCAAAGTGAGTTATTTGGTTCACAATATATTTTGTTTTGGGGTGGGGAGATTTCATGAAATGATCGCGTAATATGAAATCGAATATGTACATGTACCTTGGATAGGGAAGGTTTCGTAGCCAGATTTGCACAAGATGAGACCTTCGATGGCGATTGGAATGTTCGGTTTTGGAGAGTACGGCGTCTTAACCGGTGATGTGAAGGAGGTGGGTGGGACGTAAGGTTGTGGCGGAGTGGGCGTGGTTGGTGGTGGCACGTAGTAATCGGCAGTGGCCACAACCATCACCAGCGATAGGAGGAGGACGGAAGCGGCGGTGCCTGTGGATGTCATTGTTAAAAGCTTTTCTTTATCCGGGTGTTGTTTCGTTGGTTAAAGTTTGATCTCAAGACATGGCCTTAAATATATACTAGAACAAATGTGATAGAAATATCTTAACTAAGATTACAAGACGACAGGTGTTCACTAGATGTTGGAGGGAAGAGACTTGATTGGGTGCACGTTTAAATTTGTGTCAACAATGTAATATTTCACCTCCAATATATAAAAGTAGATTATTGTTGGTAACCACAGAAGATACGTTAAAAATAACAGGGGTGATTTTTTGAGTAATAATAAGAATGTAAAGTTCTAGAAGAGCTTGGTAGTCAAGCAAAAAGTGGAACAGTGTGACGCCCACTCTCTCTGACTTAATTTGTCTCTCTCTGTATATAAAAGAGAAGTCGCATTCCCTCTCAGCAAGGACGCATTGGTCTTCTCCGTTGCAAAGAAAAACCTTGATTCATCTTTTTCCTGTAAACCCTAGAAAGATATAGACGCGCGTTACCCATTACATTGAAGGATAAAAGAAAATGTGCGGAGGTGCAGTCATTTCTGATTTCATCTGGTCGACACGTCCGCCTGCAGAGTCAGATCCGAGTCGACTCGGCGAGGAAGGCTCTGTCTCCACCGAGAAGCGTGTCTTCGCAGGTACATATCTTTCACTCCATGTTTTGTAGACAATGAATGACACGTGCATGTTCTAATTCTGTATTTCTTTAGATGGGACGGAGAAGAAAAAACGCAAGAGCGAGAGGAAGAACCTGTACAGAGGGATAAGGCAGAGGCCATGGGGGAAATGGGCGGCGGAGATTCGTGACCCGAGGAAAGGTGTTCGTGTCTGGCTTGGCACTTTCAGAACCGCCGAGGAAGCTGCTCGAGCCTACGACGCTGAAGCCATTCAAATCCGTGGCGGAAAAGCCAAACTCAATTTCCCAAACGACTCGACCAGAAGAAGAAGAAGAGACAATCAACAAGTAGTAGGCTGTGGTGGTCATCTGATGATGAATGCTTCCGACGGCTCTCCTCCTCCTCCTCCTCCTCCTCCTCCTCCCCCTCCAAACCAACTCTTGTCGGAGGAGCTGATGGCGTTCGAGGATTACATGACTTTCTATCAGATTCCTTATCTCGACGGCCAATCCGCGACGGACGAAGTTCCTCAACTCAGCCTCATTGGCAATCTCTGGAGCTTCCAACAAGACTCTCACTAGTTAATTTACTTAATCCCGCTTTATCATTTTTCATTCATATTCCGGCGCCGGTTTGCTCATCTAATAATTTCCTGCTTCTTCTTTTACATTAACTCTTTTTAAGTCTAATAATTGAACAGTTAATTGTCTTTCGTTTCGATTCTCTTCCAAAATAAACTCAAATTTCAAAGCATTAATTAAACACCCAACATTTTTACGTCAGAATTATTTGTTCTGAAGATAAAGTTGTACGTTCATTTCCGAAAATTAATATATTACAGTAAAGCTATTGTCTCCGAGAAACAGCGGTGACGGCGGCTGCAATCTGTTGGCTTGTGGCCGGCCGCACATGGTTTTATTTCAACCATTCAAAGGTGTCTAGTGTATCCCTCTGCTGTGCCACGTCATCAGCCCCGTTCCGTTAAAGCCCCAATAAATATCCGATAAAGCCTATTTTGATCAGCCCAAATACTGCTAAAAACAACCCAAAATGACGTTTATTGGCCCAAATACTGCTAAAAACAAACAACACGGTAGGCGAGAAAAAACGACCTGCACAGGTAAAAGCCCAACCTCTTCTATTTTTTTGGTCAACGGCCCAACCACTTCTATATTAACAAAAGCAAATGTATTTATTTGCCTTTTGGTATTGAAAGCTGGTAAATTCTTTTATTTTATAGGCTCGTGTTCAAACAAACAGAATATGAGCTTTCAATAGAAGCACTCTGGCTCAAAAGATAAAGCTACACCTCCCCGGTATATATATGCGTATCTTTTATTTACAAATTACATCCAACAAAAATTCAATGATAACACCCACATTCGCCTTCCTCTGGTTTCTGAGTGTTGTTAACAAAAAAACTCTCGTCAATGTAAGTCACCCACCCATGGTAATGTATCACCAGTTCCACGGTCTTGTTTGTGATTTAGCTGCAAGACGTAGCGCCATCGAACCGCTGCTACTGCTCGGACCGTTGCAGATACCGAGCCTGATTATGAACGAAGCCGTGCAGCCTTTCTCTAGGCCTTCGCTTTCTATCCATATGTATCCTCCCATTAGCCCAACGAACCTAGCCAGAGACACCCATCAATAAATGCGACCATATCCTTACAATTTGTATATATATATGCTTTTGGTTCGTTACCGTTTGCAAAGAGCTAGACCGAGTCCTGCACCGGAATGGTTCCTCTGAGTTCCAGTCCGAGGCTGTACAAATTTGGTGAAGAGAAAAGGAATGTCTTGTGTGTGAATTCCACACCCTGTGTCTTTCACCTGCACCCCAAATCATAACATTTTGAAACCTTACGAACTATGATGAAGCTATATAATAATCATGTAGATTGCGACTAACCTGCACGCATAGGTAGAAGTTGTTGTCACTTGGAACTGGATAGAATTCTGGAGATGGCAATTCTCTCAAGGACTCAGCTTTCATGATCGAAGCTATTATGGAGACGTAGCCTTCCTTGGTGAATTTCACAGCGTTTCCCATGATGTTGAGAATAGTTTGCATAAGGCGTTTCTCATCACCTATAGCATAAGTCGGCAAGTCTGCAGGTAGAATCAGATTCGTCGATAGTTTCTTCACCGATGCGATTGGCTTTATCAGAGAGATAACCTGCATATTCAAAGCTCAGACTTCACTGGTTAATCTGGAGGATTGGATATAAGTAGTTAGTTACCTCTTCAAAGATGGCTTGGAGACAGAATGGTTCATTTTCCAAGAGCAAGCTCCCATCTTCCAGTCTCGATAGATCCAGAACGTCGCTGATGAGCGTAGCAACAAGGTTGCTACTTTTTAGTATTGTCTCGATCATCACTCTCTGCTCTGGAGAGAGTGAAGTCTCGAGAAGGAGAGAAGACAGAGAGATGATGGCATGCATGGGTGTCCTCATCTCGTGGTTCATGACAGCTAGGAAATCATTCCGAGCATGCACTGCCATCTCTGCCTCCTGACGAGCCTTGTCTAAGGCAAAGTTCTGCTCCATAAGCTGGTCACTAGCGTGCATGGATTCCTCCAGGATCGCTGCGTGTGAAAGAGCGACAGCCACCTGAATGATTACAGCGAGAGTCAAAGACAGACTACAAAAATCAAAAAGGCTGGAAAATGCAACCAGAGCATGTATGGACGGACCTGATCCGCCACAACTTCGACAAGCTCTAACTCGTGGTCTCTCCATTTTCTTGCACCATCGGTGGGGAGAATCAGGACCATGATAGCGTAACCTTTGCCAGAGAGATCAGACCAGTCACTGCCTTGGAAATTTGAGAGGTGTAGAAGAGGAACGCGGACAGAGACAACCTCGGGAGGCGCATATCTCCCTAGAGGAGGGCCAATCTTAGCCAAGGGACATGTATGAGGTATGTGCATTGCTTGGGCGCTGTTGAAGAGTTCGTTGATTATTGGGAGATTTATGGGCACACTGCTTCCAACTTGATTTTTGTGGCTCAAAGTGTGAGAAAGCTGAAGATAGAGACCACTCTGGGAGGGCATCCACAGGGCGCATTCCTCGAGGCAAAGAGTTTTACCGAGCTCGACGAGCGTGGTTCTTAGAATAGTGTGTCTATCAAGGGTGCTACGGATTTCATGAGTAAGCATCCTCACGTGCCTCCCAGTCTCCTCCTGGGTGAGGATGAGACCCATCTCTCTGTCCAGCTCGTCGGCTTTCTTCTTGAGAAACAACTCCCGGTTCTTGACGCTCAAAAGATCAGGGATGATGTGAACCAACATCAAGGCAGTTGCACAGGAGACAATGGCGCAGGAGACCTTGGCGATAGTCATGACGATGGCAACTGCTTTGGAGTGCATGAAGAACATCCAGAGGTTGATGAAATGGGTGGCTCCACACAGGATGATGAAGGCTCCAAACTGCAGCAGCACCCATTTGTAAGGGAAGAAGGCAGACTTGTGCACGAAGTATATAAGCTCCAGTGGGATGGAGAAGTAGGCTAGAGAAATCAGCGCATCCGAGATGTATTGATATTTGACTAAGAGATCACCCTGATTCACGTCTGCCTCAAAACAATCACACGACTCCATCTGAGTCTGCTCTCAAGTTTCACAACCACCAATCGGATGATTTTGGAAACACCAAGGACTAAATTGATCCAGCTACCCAATCATCATTCAAAATCGATCCAGGATTCAGATCTACTAATGAAATTTATTCTTCGTTATCAAATAGTACATCTTTTATAAAAGTGGCCTAAAAGAAAACTCGAGACAGTCGTATAAAAAATAATAAAAAGAAAGAAGATGAAGACTGAAAAGGGAAGATGCATTGAACCAACCAATGCCATTGATTGATAGCGTCAGAAAGATAAGTCCAACAAAAACGGAAAGTGTCGAGACAGATACATTGGACGTCCTCTGTTTTCTATTATACAATTACAAGTGGCGTTAGTTAGGCTTTCCAGATATACAGTATTTAAATATTTTCCCCAATACTGATTTTTGGGCTTGTTTTATACTAACTCCGCAGGGCCCGTAACCACGCATGGTGAATCAAGAAAATCAATCATACATATTTTCTCTACTCCTATCTTTCTCTTTCATCTGAAACCTAACTTAACAACTAGATCTTCGAGCATCGTCGAGTCCCGTAGCCTAGCACCCGTAGCCTAGCACCCGTATCACACCCACCAACGTCATCTAACCCAAAGCCTAGCCTTATAACACACCAACTCAGTTTAGTTCATTCAGAATTATCTTACTTCTTCCTCTTATTCAACAAAAAAATAACTGATACATCATCAATAGTTGAAGAACGATGATGCCCTCTCTCAAAGAAAATTTGAATTATAGTTTCGGGATTTGCTCATTTATTATTACAAAATGAACAAGAATAAGATATGGCAAATGAAGCTTTGGCTCCAAAAAAACAACATCAATCGGAGGGACCGATCATCTTCTCGGGAACAACAAGAGTATCAAACTCTTCCGAAGTAAGAACACCTAACTTCAGAGCCGCCTCCTGTAGGATAAAATTTAAAACTCGACAGAATTAACAAACTGATACAGACAAGGAACCTGTTTAAGATTTAATTATCTGCATTAAAGAGGATTCATATTCCAAAATAGAGCAGCAGATATATTGCTAACAAACTGATACAGACAAGAACTTCTTCTTTTCTTGTTGCAAATCAATTCAAACTGTTCTCAAGTACGTTTGATTTCGTGATGAAGCATAGAGAGTTTTCTTGTGTTTACCTTCAGTGTAGATCCTTCTTTGTGAGCTTTCTTGGCAACTGCTGCAGCATTGTCATACCCGATTTTCTGGTAAAAGAGAATGATTTTAAAACTTTGCAATGAGTTAAATTCATTTGTACAAAGCAGAGTTAAATATTTGGAGACTTACCGGATTCAACGATGTCACAAGCATAAGAGACTACAAGATAGAGAAATACATTAAGAAAAACAAAAAACAAAGAATCAGTTCCCGCCCGGAGATCACTTACACATTGGTGGATACTTTTGAGACCAGCAAATTAATGAAAAGAAGCCTATATACCTCGTGCAACAGCTTTGAGATCCTTTCTCTGTTGGCCTCAATACCCCTCACACAATTTTTCTCAAAAGAAGCTGAAGCGTCTGCTATCAATCTGATAGACTGTCAAAGAGGCAAGATCACTTGGTTAATAAATTGGTATATTTTATAAGAAATGGATGCACAAGGGAAAGAGATTTACGTACATGCAAGAGAGCGCTTGCGATCACCGGCTTGAATACATTTAATTCGAAATGACCATTTGATCCACCAACTGTCACGGCTACATGGTTGCCCATAATCTACAATTTTGTAGGATGCAACTCAAAAGAGTCAGGAACAATTCAGATTCCTATGTCAGTAAGCATGGATTGATGAATAGAACTTACCTGAGCGCAAACCATAGTCAAGGCCTCACACTGTGTAGGATTTACCTTCCCCTGAGACGAAGAGAGACAGAGAACGGTTACAATACATTTGAATCAAAATTAATGAAAGAGACAGAAACAAAGGAAGACCGCATTCTTACAGGCATGATGCTGCTTCCAGGCTCATTTTCAGGCAGAACAAGTTCACCAAGACCACATCTTGGGCCACTATACAAAGACATGTTTGACCCATAAGAACATATAGTAACTCTAGAACAAAGATAAAAAACGAATCCCTAAAGATTAGACAAATACCTTCCAAGAAAACGTATATCATTGGCAATCTTCATCAACGATGTGGCGATTGTGTTAAGTGACCCACTGGTTTCAACACAAGCATCGTGTGCAGCCTGGAAAAAAAGCAGAAATACTCAAAAACTGATTTCATATATCAACAATATAAGAGCATCTTATCTCGATTAGAGACTAACCAGAGCTTCAAACTTGTTTTCTGCAGTGACAAACGGCAAGTTTGTTTCTTCGGCTACTGCAGCAGCTATCTTTACATCAAACCTGAACAGATATCGCCAGAAGTGGACTATGAGGAGATGAGCTTGAGATGGAAATAAAGTTAGAAATGAGATATACCCTTTCTTGGTGTTCAATCCTGTCCCTACAGCAGTCCCACCTTGTGCAAGCTGGCCAAACATTTCTGGCAAGTTAGAGCTCAATGAAAATTGGAGAAATCAGATCTTCCAAAGAAATCATTTTCCAAACCTGATAGAGGCGAGGTAGAGTGCATGTGACTCTATTAAGTCCATACTTAACCTGCGATAATGCGATCAAAACTTTAAAAAAGAATTCCAGATTGCATGTGACTTTAAGCGTTATAATTCAAAACACAGTTGTCTGAACAAACAACTTACTTGAGTAGCATAGCCACCAAATTCTTGTCCTAGCGTCAAAGGTGTGGCATCTTGAGTGTGAGTTCTTCCAATTTTCACAATATCTTTGAACTCGAAGGACTGTCAGAAACGAGATAAGTTAAAAAAAAATTATACAGAGCAAAATTAACAAACGCAACAGATATGTGAAGAGGACTACATAGGTTTTAAAAATCTGGATTAATTAACAAGGTGTCAAGGTCAGAAGATGTTCCCTATTTAATGGCAAAATTGCAACATCTACAAAGCAACTCTCGGAATAAATAAATAGTACCACACAGAACTGAGGTCAGAAGTAATTTATGAAACCATTTACGTCACAGCAAGTTTCATGTTGCAATTCAGCGACTAGATCAAGGGTGTCAGTTGAGAAGAGCGGAAAGGAGGTCAGACCTTAGACTCCAGAGTGCTATGCAAAGTCTTCAAACTAGGAATGAGCCTCGAATTAATCTCGGTTGCAGCTGCAATGTGCATGACCTAGGCAAAACCAAAATCAATACAATTAGTAAAAACAAACAGTGTAAGCAATTCAAAGAATAGCAGCAATTCCAAAGCTTACTGTAGGGAAAGTATCGTTAGAAGATTGTGATCTGTTGACATGGTCATTTGGGTGCACACATTTTTCACCACGTTTACGGCCAAGAATCTCTGCTGCTCTGTTAGCAATGACCTGTGAAGAGCAAAACATAAACACAAAGCTTCATACACCAAAAAAAGCCTTGTTTTGTAGCACTGCACACTGAGAGATGCTAAGAAACATATATCTCCCAAGGAATTACCTCATTAGCATTCATATTACTCTGAGTGCCACTACCAGTTTGCCATACAACAAGCGGGAAATGATCATTGAGCTTCCCCTCTGCGACTTCCTGTGCAGCTTGCATAATCGCTTTCCCAATCGTTGGATCAAGACCATATTCCATGTTCACCTAAATTACAGTTACTCAGTGAACCGAAACGAGAGAGCAAATGACAACTTTGATGCAAAATCCAACTCAGAATCTATGAGCTTAGACCCTGTTGTTACCTTGGCAGCGCACTTCTTCAAGACGCCAAAAGCGCGGACGATTGGTTCGGGCATTCGCTCGCGCTCCCCACCGATTTCGAAGTTCTGCAGCGATCTCTGCGTCTGGGCTCCCCACAATCTGACACAGAAGCAACAAAAACCACTCGTGTGAAACTTTGGTTTTCCCTATGGGGGAAGAGATATTCAGTAAAGATCAGATCCCGAACTTATCGGAAGGAACTTGGATCGGCCCGAAGGTGTCCCTCTCCTCTCTGAACGCCGTCGAATAAGATCTCAGAGCGGTGGCATAACGCAGCGTCGCCGCGGTTGTTCCACTGGAGAGCCGCCGTGACGCGACGTAAATCGCCATGGAATCTTCTAGCTAACAGTATCACTGCATTGAACAAAGAGGCGAGAGAAAGAATCGTCAAGTTGCGCATTTCTCAAACCAGAAAACACTACCATTTAACGAATCTGTAAACGCCAATACCAAAAAAAAAAAAACCTTCACCGGAGACGAAGGTGGAGAGTTGAGAGATGACGACGGATCACGTTGCAGGAGAGCAGAGATAGAAAGATAGGGCAAACTAAAACAGATTAAAATATTAGAGAAACGATTCAACGAATCAACTAGGTTGGTCGAATTTTGAAAAGTATTTGGGCGATAAAGACTTCTTTTTTTGTAAAGTATGATGATTTTTGTTTCTGGTCAATTTTTCTAACAGCTGATTAATAACTTTTCATTTTACAGCGGGATCCCTTTTACAGAAGATAAATAGTTCATATATTTCAATTATTTTTGTAAGGATTTTGTTTCGAGTGGAAACTTTCCACTTTGGAGTGGAAGATGATCAGAAAATAAGCCAAAGTTGGTAACTAATTAGAAATGCATTAAATAAATATTTTGGTCTCTGATTTGAAAGATATATACCGAGTTTTAACTCTGCAAATCAAGGAGAAAAAGAACTCCAAACATTATAGAAATACTAGAAAAAATTCTCAAGCATCAGTGTACATACAAATCTTTCAAATTTTGTTTATGTTCAGGGAGTGGAAGAATATACATTAAAGAAAAGAAAAAAAACAAAACCCAGGAAAGAGAACAAGAGCAACAAGAAGAAACTATTGCTGCTTTGTGTAGCTACCATGTCTGTGTTATATATAGAAGCTTGCACAACCAAAAAAGAGATAAAGAAACCAGTGGAAGAAAATAATCAAATAAAAAAACCAGGTGACGACTGTGTATGTATTTATTTATGCGTGTGTGAGTGAGTGGCCTTCAATGTCTGACGCTTGCTTTTCGCTTCATATCAGCAGGACCTAATTGTTTCGTGCCACGGGGACCATTCGCTGAAGGACGTGAAACCGTGTTTGAGTTCCTGTTAAAGATAACTGTTAAAACAGATTCTATATTGTTGTTTCACAATGGGGTTTAAAAGAGTTAATTGGTGAAAAGAAGAACCTGAATTGGGGACTTCTTATCGGTCTTGAGACATGTTTCTTGGGTTTTGACTCAATAGTGCTTGTTGTCGATGATATCTTGGAGGATTGGTTAAATTGCCAGAGCAAGTCTGGCTCAGATGAGTCACTTGTGGCTGCATCTAGATCGTCTGTGCTGTTGTTGTTTCCCATGAAGATGTTGTAAGAATGTTCAGAGAATATTCTTGAAGTGTCTGAAGACAGATCTCTCCTGTAAAAATCTTCCGGCAGAATACTTATCCCATTGTCTGTCGTTCCTCCTCCCCAAAGACTCTCCACTCTTCTCATCTCGTCTTGCCTGTTATTCACCATTACCTTATCAACCCACTCACTGGACCCGAAACTTCGGTCTTCTTCTCTGTAGGTTTGGCCTGGACTTGCTACTGGTGGCCAAGGAGGTGAGTTCACTGTAATCTCCTCCACTTCACAGCTCTCGGATTTCTTTGTCATGATGCTATTGTTATGAATCTGCAATTACTCAAACAAACGAGGTCCAATATGAGACATGATTTTAAATCAGAAGAGTGAGTTTGAGAAGAGACTATAATCACCTCTACTTCACCAGTTTTGGCTTTGTGTTTCTCCGAGCTACTAGGAGTTGTTAAGATCTTGTTCTGTAGTGACCCTGCTTCTTTTCTCGCGAGTGCTGCTTTAAGAGTAGCAATCTATTAACAAAGCAAAGCCCATGTATGAGTCAATTTAAATTACTGTCAGCCAAGAAACTAAAAACCATGAGATTCAATTAAATAAATAAAAAAACCTGTTCTTTGAGTTCCTTAACATCTGACGTATCATTGTTCACTCGGGCAGCACCGAGCTCAACTGTAGCCACTCTCTCCGCAAACTTCAAAGTGCTTATTGTTTCCCCAACTGCATCTGCCTCAGGACTAATGTGGACAAACATCAATGTCTTTGCTTGTCCTCCTGATATAACATATTTGCAATCCCAAGTTAAGAACAAAACGAGTTCTAAGCTGCAGATATTCGGGAATAAACTAATTATATCCTTTACCAAGAGAGTCCTGAAGGAGTTGTGTGAGTTTGCTGTTTCTGTAAGGAACATGCGGGTTCTTGTGAGCTAATGAAGCAATCACATCTCCTAAAGCAGAGAGAGATCTATTGATGTGTTGTGCCTCTTTTAGTCTGTCTCCAGTAACCTCGGATTTATCTACCCTTTCACTGCCTGCTAGATCCACAAGGTGCATACATCCACGAAGAACAGCTCCTGAAGTCAAGTCTCTTCCTTGAACATGAACAGTCAAGCAGCTGCAAGAAAATTAGATTGACAGTGTCAACTTGAATTTGCGTAAGACATTTGAAGATTAATGGGTTCTCTCTCTCTCTGCTCTTGAAAATATTATCCTCTTTACCTATGAGAACGGCTGCTTCGATCATTCAAGGCTGTTGATCCAACAGCACGATTCTTATGCCCAACTTTCATCAGATCAATCACATCAAATGTTGAAGAAACCGGCACAAGACTTGCATCCGGTACACTTAGACCCTTTTGAGAGCTATTCCTGATCTCTAACGTACCAAAGACGTCAAGGAATATGAAATTGAAACAGTAAAATTAACTCTCTCTCTCTCTCAAACCAGAACATTAAGAAGCAGAACCGTTCATGAATAAAGAAAAGGATATCTTTTGTTGTTTCCATCCATAACCAGAAGGTCTCTGACTTGCTCATTGTAAATCTCAATCATCTGAACAGCAATATCATAACGGAATGTGTCTTTTCTTTGTTCAGCAAGAAGAAACAGATCACCTAGTGCTCTGTAATTAACTCCTTGACTCTTCTCCGTTAGATCCCTTGGTCCACTCTAGAGTGAGTAATCACACAAGGGGGAAACATATAAGATCTCCCTTACCTTCAAAATGTCACAATATTCAGACATTATAGTTTTAACTGTATCTTACCATTGTGTATGTTTTTCCCGATCCGGTTTGACCATATGCAAATATGCAGACATTGTAACCATCAAGAACAGAACGGATCAATGGCTGCATATCAGAGAATACCTCCTCTACAAAGAGAAAGATAGATCCTTCAGAATCAACTCATTTAGTGGAGAGTGAGAGAGAGGCATTTCAATTTCTTTACCTTGAGTCGCGGATGGGCCAAATACTTTGTTGAAAGTGAAGGATTTAAGCGATTTTCCGTGTCTTGACGCAGTATTAATCGCTATGGTATCATCCTGCATGTTCCCAATTGTACTAGAAAAGCTGGATTGTCCAGGCAAAAATGGTCGTACACGACAATAAACACGGATGCTACCCTTGAGGTCCTGCACCTGATTATAAAGTTTCCGGTTTTCTTCAAGAACTCGGTGATAGCCAGAAGCAGCATGTGCAAGGCCATGAATGTGCATACCTGTAGACAAGATATTGATCCATCAATGTCAAATTCCTGGATAACCAAAACTATCTCAGAAAGTAAGAGAGTAGATATCTGAATACCAAGAGAAGAGAACTCTTCTTGAAATTTCTTCTGCATAAATTGCATGCCAGCCCTTGTAGTGTAGAGTGTCTGCCTAAGTCCCTATTAAACATAAAGAACAGCTCAGGATCTGTGCTATGCTATCCTAAACTCGAAGAAAGTTTGAATGGAGTAGTGTAGTGCCTACTTCTATATCTTCTTGTTGTTGGTTGAAGATTGTCAGTTGTTTAAATTGTCGATTTTTCATCTCTTCATCAAGAATCCGGCTCTTCTGATTGGTTTCTTCTGACTTTATTGCTTTGAAACTCTTCTCTTCTCTCTACAAAGACACTTTAGTGATCAGCGAAATCTTCTAAACTATCTTTGACAGAAAAAGAGTGCAGAGTTTACCTCTCTTTCACCAAGAGGTTTATGGAATGATCTGTTGTTGTTAAGTGAAGAAGCTGATTCTTTTGGAGCTGCTCCAACCTTCACATGACAGAAATCCTTTGATTAGAAGAATTTTGACACAACCGAAGAACATGTTTTGTGAACCAACCAATGAACCAAGAGATAGAAGAAACTGAAAACATACCAACTCATACTGGTTAGTAACGCGGTTTTCAAACTCTTCCACAACTTTGCTTAGCAGAGATTCAATCAGCTGTTACCATGAGATTAGGCACTTACATTGAACATTACAAAGCCAAACGATTTAAAGTAACCGGAAGAAACAGAAATGCCAAAGATATGTATAAGCTGAGCAACTAAGTGAAGTAGTCTGATACTCACTTTGGGCACATCCTCAGGCTTTTTATCTGATAGAACAGCGCGAACAAGTGTGCTCAGGGAACCTGAATTGGACTGAAACAGAGGTGCAAAGACACTTAAACATCAAACCTTCCACTTCAGAAGACAGAAGCAAGCATAGATAGTTAAAGAGGCTAACCAGTTTGTTAGAATCAATCTCAGAGGGAGATTTGTCGTTGTTGATAGATGAGGTTCTGGATAAAGAAGAGTTCATGAAGGGCTCTGAGTTCTTTCTCACGAATGATGATTTACACAGGGAAGGAGGCTTAATGCTACCACCAAATTTCCAAACTCCGTTTCCACCACTTAGTTTCCATTCGTCATAGGATTTGATTGCCAAAACACAATTCACAACACGAGAAGCATTTCCTCCCTACAAAAAGAAAAGAGATGCATATTCAGGAGCAGATCTTGAAGGCTCTGAGAAAATTCAGAAAATTCCGGACTACGTACTTGCTCAAGATCAGATGCTTCAAATGTTGGGAACCCCATTTCCTGGATAGCAACAAGGAAGTTCCTAACGTTCTCAAAATACTGAAACGCTGATAACGGCGCTCCATCAGCAACAAGAGTGGCATCACAAGGACTTTCCACAACCTGATTCACCAAAGAGAGATCAAACTTAATCAAGAACTGTTCCTAAAACCATATATATATATATTTATTGAGAGGATTGAAGCGGAAGTTACCTTTGAAACAGCCCCAGGGTGAACCTTATTGAGGACTTTGCAAAGGATAATTCCACTTCTTAATCCAAGCCTAAGCCCTTCTTCTGTTGGCTCGGCAGGCAAATCTTTAGCTCCCACCACTCCAACCATCTTTCTCAGCCAATTAGCCGCCTCGTATCTCCTCGATGCTACGCGAAATGCACAAGATCGAAAATTCTATTTATAAACCACAAGTACGCAAAATTATCATAAATTCAGACCACCAGGGACATGAATTTATCAGATCAAACATTCTCTGTATAATGCTCGACGTTAAGAGGAAATCACGAAAGTAAAGTGTTATGGAGTACCAGCTTCTTCGGCTCGACGAGACTCTAAATCATGCTCTCTCAGCCCATTTCCGTGTTGCTGCAACACATCCTCCATTACTGAAGCCACCGTGAAGTTCAATCCTCCATTCTCCATCGCCATCAATCCCCGAAAACAAATTCTATACCAACAAAAAAAAACCTCACAGCTCCAGCATCAAAAACACTAATCCGGATCGGAGAGCAAGAGATGAAAGAGATGAAAGAAACGGCAGAAAAAGGAGAGCGACAGAATTTGGGAATTTCTCCTTTTTATTTTATTTTGGTTCCTTAAGAGCTTGAGTTTATTAAAAGGTAATGCGAGATTTTTGTATATTAATGGAGAAGAATACTCATAACCTCCATGAATGCTCTCAAATACAAGGTTGTAAAGCTAACTGCTTTATACTCTGTCCTCTTCACTCTTCCTTCTCTCCCGAACCTCCAGCTTCGGAGGTTGATGGAGAATTAATTAAAACGTATTTCAGGTTTCTCTCTTTTTTCCCCGCGCGTGTGTATCACGCTAGAGAATCTTTTTCGGTTAAGCCTCCTCTACCGTTTGGATTTTATAACCTTACTTACTATTTGTATCCCTTTTAATAAGTTCGTTACTAATTATTTATTGTTGCGTGGATTGGATGATAAGTGATCATTGTTCCTATTATTAGATTTAGTTCTACTATAGTCTTTGTCCAATCCAAAAAATTGGATTTTTTCCTCGGGAGGAAGATGATCAAATTTTTCCGTTTGAAGAAAAATATGTGGGATCGTGTTTTGTTTCTATTATGATCATCTTGGGTGTGTCTAATCTAATGGTAATCAATGCAACTAATTACTAAAGTTTGTATATTTTATATGCGAATAATCAATTTGTGGTTGATAGTGTCCCTTTGCTATTAGTATATATTACTCCAAATGGCAAAGGTGTATCTTTGTGTTTAATTTTATCAGTAGTGTTTAGTCTGCATTCTGCAAAATAATAAGGAAATTCAGATATCGGTAATTCGACCGGTTGAACAAACAGAAAAAAAAACAAATTGATGGATCGTGGAAATGGGCAACAAATCGATGTAGCTAGAACAGTAGTTGTGAATTAGTTGATTCCATGTGTCTTTGTAATGCTTTAGAAGCAAAGAAATAAATGAATTAAAGGTTTTACTTTAGCATTGAGTGACCTAAGCGAAACAATTAATTACAATGAATGCTTATTTTTATAATGTTGGTATATAAGTAGAATGTTAGGCGAGACATTCCTTTCCATATATACCTTGGGAAAGTTACTGCATTTAGATTCATCACCCAATCTCTTTACTATTTCATTCCCATTTTCTCTAACAAACGATCCATTTCATTATCTGGTCAGAAGCATAGGATTCTTTCCCCAGCTAAGTTATGTAATAGTAACGGTCGACTAATTTACGATTTTGTAAATAAACTATTTTAAATATTACATATTATTTTCTTTTTATATAACAAATATTATATAGTATTATTCTATCGTAAACATATAACCATGTACATTATTAAGCTGAGATTTTTTTTATTTAAAACTCTAAAACACAAAGTAACAAAATTAATTTAATGAATTTCACATGAATCCTTTGGTAAACTATGTTGCATAACACATGGTTAGTTTTATGTTATAGTTGTTGATGTATATACAATATGAATCCATTTGTATGACAACAAAGAATTTTGGTCCTTAGAAAAGACTATAATTTCTGTAAAAGAAAATAAGACAAATAATAAATTGTTTAACTGACAACAAATCCTGTGATTAATATTGGATCATTTCTAATTCATAACGGACGCTCTTAGTTGATATGGAAATTTATTATTATTATCACGGTTTGAATTTTCCATGTCGATAATAAAAAAAAAAAAAACAGTATATGGGCAACGTGTCAACATCTGACGGTGTCAATGAGATCACCACACCACACCACCAAACACTGACGGCGATATTTTGATTCAGACATCCGCGGTTACTTATATTTCTAGATTTGTTAATCTCAACTTCTGTAAGAAAACAATTGATAAAAAAAAAAAAAAGGACAATGTGTATGGAGGAGGACCGAAGTGGGTTAGCTTCAACGTTCAAAAAATTCAAATCAGTGCCTCGGAGCCGAACTTCGTCAGGTTCGGAATGAGAGCCTAGCAGGTTACCCCACGTAGAGCGTCTTTGACGGGGACCCACGTCGCACAAAGAATTCGACTACGGTTGGTGCTACGACCGACTGTCACCCAAGTCAACAACACAAGCGAACAGATAACTGCCACGTATCTGTGGTGAGTGGTGACAATTTCTTTGTACGAGGAGAAAAGACCACTCGCCTACTTTGGCGCGTGTCATCTCGCACGCTTCTTTCACATCCTAAAGAAAACATAGCCTAAACAATTGAAAACTATGTTTTGTGTTTTGAATTTCAAAATGCTATATATATATCATTTCAAGGAGGAGTCAACTAATTTTAAAAAATATTTGATTCTTAATATATTGTCCTTATCTTAACATAAAAATTTACTGTGTATACCTTTAGAAAAACTTTCGACTAAACAAAATTGAGGAGAAAGAATAAAGAGGAAAAACAGAGCATGTGGGATTCAATCATAATTCCAAAGACAGTTTATTTTGGTGATTTAAAGCATCTTTTTATCCCCCTAATAATCCTCTTTTTCCACTGTTTTAAAGGAATTAACGAAAAAGAAAATGGACAATGATAATAGTTATTTTGATTATATACTTTGCATGAAAAAGATACGTAACATGGACATTGTTAGCAAAATACCTGTTGCGCATAAACTGTTTAATGTTTTTTCGTAACAATCAATTTTATTGTTAAAATTTGTTGAAGCCAGTAGCTGGGCATTGAAAATTTGCAAAAATAATCATCATCGTAAAACATAACGGCGTCATTTATTGTCCACCATCATCCCTCTGCTCTTGAACTGTAATCACGACATGTGAGATGATTAGTCATATTGATTAAAGCATTAACTTTATTACTGTAAAACACGATATTATAACTTGTCGTTTTTTTTTTTTTTTTTGAACACAAATATAACTTGTCGTTTTATATCAAAATATCACATCCTAATGAAAAAAAAAAAAACACTCTTTTGTATATAAATTAAATTCACCGCACTCACATCACATGTAATCCCGAACCCCACACCACACACATGATTGTAAACCGTATGGGAATTACAAAAATCTTGTGATCACATGTTGTCATCTACGCCTCACAAAAGATGTACTTTCGATTCATATGTTTCATTTTCCCCTTTTTCTGTCACTTGAATTCCCTTTCTCGGATTCTTTGTTGTTGTTTAGCTTAATCAGGAACTTCTACAAATAAAAACCGGTATAAACATGTATGCAAAGGTGTATGTGTATATAGAAACAGACGAACTCATGTAAAACCGAACGAACAAATGCAGTCTGTGGACGGACAAAATAGTCATTTAATGACGATCTGTAAATTTAGATATGTACTTACAATTTTAATATTATTAAGAATAGTAAAAATAATTCATATAAATTTATATGATAAATTAATAAAACTAATCTACTAACTATTTAGATATGTTATGTTGCCAATACAAATGTATTCAATATTAAAACTTAAATATACATTTTCTAAAAATTTATAGAAACTGTTAAATTCGATGAGATGATCAAATCAGTAAATCTACTGTACCGATAAATCTTGATAATTTTAAAATAAATCAACAAGATAAAAATCGCCAATTCTAAAAAATTATTTAATAAAAATTTATATTTTAAATTGGATATATAAAATTCGTTTTAATACGAAAGAACGTAGAAATTTCTAATATTGTGTAGAACTAGTAATGCACTTGTGGAATAGCATTACAAGTTTTTTTTTTTTGGCAACTAGCATTACAAGTTTTTTTTTTTTTGGTCAAAAGCATTACAAGTTTAAGATTTGTTTTTACACGGTAAGACATTGAGTTTATCATGATTCATTTTATAATACATTATAAGTTCATAACATATCAAGGACATAAAAGAAAGAAAGAAGTATCCCATGTTCTGATAGATACTGAAAAAAAGAAAAAGCAAAGTGCAATAACAACCTATCAGTCTCATTATTATTCGATTTCAATTCCATTGGCTTTTTCCTTTTCATCTAGAATATCATAAGATGGATCCAAAGCTCATCCAATTATACGGCAGCTATAATGAATAACTACGTAGGCAAATCCATAACCACAAGGCCCATATATTTCATAAAACGCTAAAACCTAGAATAATATTTTTTCGTTTATTTAGTTAAGCTTTTATAAAGGTTATAGAAAATTAATGGCTCCTTTAGTAACATGAAGCCCAGCTGTTCGACGATCATGGCGAACGAGAGACCACAAACTCTTTGATAAAAATGTGAAAAGAAACAAAACAAAAACAAAAAGAGAGGGAGAAATAAAAGAGAGAACCAGTCTCTTACAATGCCAAGATAAATATTCTTTGTGGGTCTCTCTAAGTTTCCATATTTCAGAGATTTTTTTTACAGAAACATAATAAGCTAGTAATGGGTTGTCCAAAAATGAACTCCTAATTTGATCGTATTCCCCAAAAGGGGGAAAGCTTTTTAACTGTGTAAAATGACAATGTCTACCTTACTAAACCGCACATCTAATCGTCATCATCAAAGAAACAAATTAAAGTATAGAGCTTTGCTCAGAAGGTAAATGGGAGACAAGGAAACGATGAACCATTTCGAAGCTAGTGAATGTGATAACTGCAGCAGGAGTTGTTCTCAGGAGATTAGTGGCACAGCCTCTGTAAAATCCGGGAAAACCATCTTTCTCAAACACTTTCTTTATGCAATCTCTTACGCCCGAGTAACGTTTCTCGCTGTGGTGTCCTTGCTCTTGAAGCCTAGCTCGGACAACCTGCACGACCCGAGATTCAACATGTCATTTAAACCGAGGCACCAAGCTGAAAACCGAACAGGGATCGATGGGAGTAGAGGTTTGTACCTCGTGCGGGTAGGTTAATGTGGAAGCAAATATCTTTGCAACCGAAGAGGCAATTGCCACATCACGAGCGTTGAGATTATCGATTGATTTATCACCTGTTGCGTTCACAGACTAAGTTAATCTTTTATATTACCTCCTCCACAAATATTTATGGGATAAACTTACCTTTCTTCGCCAAGTAGATTTTGATCATCTCGTATGTAGGAAACTGAATGGCAACGTGACTGATACCAGCTAGTGCGGGCACAAGACCACTGCTTGGTAGCACAGACATAGAGAGAGAGATACGGGGAAGACATTTAATAAAGACATTTGATAGGTTGAGAGAAAATGTGTCGGGGAGATCGACAAAAACCTGTACAATCCGCGAATTCCCTCCTCGTAAGCTATTCTCCTTAAAGCCGACAGGGTACTTTTGTATGGCACTATACCCGCTCTCATTCCTTGTGTCTGAAGAGGAATCAAGATAAAAAAAAGTTCTTATTGTAACAGAAATCTACATCTATGTTTGGTGAGGTACTGTCTTCATGACCAAATGGCAATGCTTGGCATAATTTTCGTAACACGACACTGTTAGGCAGGGAAGGCGGTACTAACTAACGTTCCATTTTTTCGTGTCCTTTTTCCCTTCATGATTGCATAAATCAAAGCCAAGAAAAAAACGGACCTGAAGTCTAGTCTTGACAACCCAAAGAGGATTTGTGGCTATCGTAGTTGCAGCCCCAGCACCAGAGGCAGCCATGACGTTAGCACCAACGCTGAGTTTATGATCCTCATCTATACAAACAGCAGAGAAGATTAACTCCATTGTTGATTAAAAAAAACGGAAGCAGAAGCAAGTAATTAAGCTGTAAAGAAACGTTTTTGTGTGTTTAAGGACTAACCATTTGAGATTAAAAAGCTCTTGAGCTGGTCATACATTGTAAAATAAATCTGCAAAAAAAAAAAAAAAATTACAACTTAGTTGAGTTTCAAACCTAGAAGAAGCAATCTACTCTGGTTTAGTAATCCAAACAAGCTCCAAGAACAAGTTAACTCACAGCCCAATTCGAGAGAAGCGCCATCACGGTTGGGGAAAGTCCGCGGTATAAGCCACGCATCCCTTCTTTCTTGAAGATCTGCTCAAGACTACCAACAATTAGACTACCTGATCAAGGGACAAAACAAAATGAGGTGATGAAACAAAACATTAGCAGTCGAAACCAATCTCGAGAATTGAGCACAACAAAAAAAAAGGACAAACCTTTGATGCTCGCATCACCGAGCTTTGGCAGCCCATGAACCTGAAACCTCGTTTTTATAACATCAAGAGGACACACAAACGTAGCCGCAAAAACCCCTAAGAATCCGAAAATTTTTCAAAATAACTTAATCAGCTTCGAGATCGAGATACGCAATTTCGTTAACGTCAGGCGCAGATCAGGGAATTACCGGCGGCGGCACCGGCGGCTGCATTACAGAGGACATTTTTGGAATTAGGAGAATGAGAATTAGCGGACATCTCTGGGATCTGACCGGAGAGGAAGAAGAAGAAGAGCCTTAGGGAAAGGCGGGAAGAACACTTGCGTCGCCGAAGAAGAAGAGAATGACAGAAAGGTTGTTTCCTCTCTCGAGAGAGATTTCGCGCCGAACCAGCGTCGCATTGCCGAGAAGGATCTCGAGTCAGAGTCAGAGTCCGAGTCCTTTTTTTCTCCCTCTTTCGATAATTTACGTCAACGGTGCGACCGGGTAAAGATGAATCTGAAGGAAGATCAATACGAGGAACATGGAAGAAATCGGTGAGAAACAGAACAGGCCCGTCTTTGTGTTTTGTTTGCCGGATGAGAGAGACTATTCAACGAGAGGGAGACGATGAGAAAAATTCAATATTTTCTCCCCTTTTCCTCACTATTTTTATTTTCAATTGTTGTGTTTACTTGGCTCTTGTTTTTTTTAAGTAATTGGTTAATTAATAAAATATATTATACTTTCCTTCTCAGCCAGACGAATCAGACCAAACCGAACACCAAACTCTGGTCCCATCCGCATGCCGTAATTGCCATTAGCACTTACCACCATTTTGTGAAGTTTTTTATATCATCATAAATATTTTCTGCTACTAGTGTTGCTTTAATTTTCTTTTGCAAATTTCCCATAACTACCTATCATAGTTTTTTTTTTGTCACCACTAAAAACCGTTTAATATAGACATTGGGCTGGAGTTCCATGAAATATTAAAATGCAATAATTTTTGCTTACGGATTTGTGAGCCGGGATTGGATTTATGGACCTCACCTGAGCATCTAATACCTATAAAACGGAAGTCAGTGTCATGTTTCTTTGCTCGACACGTGTCCATCGCATATTTTTTTTTAAAAATTAAAATTAAATATTTTATAATAACCAAAAGAAGGAAAAAATCTTGAATCGCAATTAGTGGACCATGTTTTCGAATTTCAAACAAAAACATTTGTAAACCGATTGACGGTTTCTCTCCATCATACATGAACCACGATCTCTACTTTTCCTCCACGATTTCAGAGATTCGGAAAAACGCAACCCATAAAAATGAGGTGATGAAAAAATACCATCGAACTCTTTATTCACTTCGTTTTCGATTCAAAACTCTGTAACAAAAAAAATCTGGATCTATGAACAACAAAAAACCCGAAGGAGGCGAAATTGAGGCCGAAGAAATTACAAATGTTGATAGATTTAGAAACGTGAGGTGTTTGGCTGATAAAACTCGAGAGATAAACCAGAGACTGGAGCTAAATGAGGAGAAGATGGTTGTAAAAAGGTACGATTCTGATTTCTTCACTATGGAAATTTCATCTCATCTTTTTCGTCTATCCCTGACCTTTTTTCTGATCGTGATAGAACTTTCATTACTCAAAGTCTAAGAATTTTCCTATCACTGAAATTTCATCTCATCTTTTTGCGTCTATTCCTGACATCAACAGAATTTTCAGCACCAGCGCAGATAAAGCCGATTCAATCATATAACCAGTGTTTGTTCTCACTATCCCTTCTCTTCCTAGATTAATTATGGGTGAAGAAGAAAATATGTGTGATTTTGTCGACAACGAGATTAATTCCAGTTTTGAAATCCAACACAACTGTCAGATTTGATTTTTAAGGTATCGAATGTGTAATATCTCTTGGATATATTGTTCTAGGTTCCAACTTCAACATAATTTGCTTTATATAAACTGTGAATGATTACTAATTTCGCTTACTAAATGTTATCTAGAAAAAGTCTGTGAAGAACTACGGAAGGGAAGCGAGCCGCATCGAAGTTCGTGAAGAACTATGGGAAGCGATCTCTTCCTCTTTCCCTATATATAAGAAAGGAATAGAAGCTGAAAGTATCAAATTATCTTCATCACAAAACCTCATAAATTGAAAAAAGTTTTTGAATAACTAACATCGAGATGGCCGGTAAGAAGCTACCGCAAGATCCCGTTTCAAGCACAGAGAAGAAGAAGAAGCGATTTAAGAAGAGCGTCGAGACTGACAAGATCCACATCTTCAAGGTACTGAAATAGGTGCATCCAGACATCGGAAGACATGGGCTTCAGTTTCTGGGTAATTAATTCTCATTTAATTATTCCTTTAGTTTTCATTTAGTTTTATTCTTATTTTTTGACGCAGTTCAATGCTCGGCAATTATTTGCACGTATTAAAAAAAACTGACTGTTTGAGTTTGTGAGAGTACTATAACAAAGAAAGCCAAATCATAGAAATGCACTTTAGATGCAAAATTTTAGCCTTGAATCCGATCTTCTTCTTCTTCTTTTTTTTTTCTCTCAATCTTCTTCTTCTTTTTTTTTTCTTTTTTTTGTATAACCTATTATCTCTCGGTTTATGTTTTAGTGTTTGACAGGAACATTAGAAGAATGGACGGCTCTTGGAAAAAATGACCGTAGAAAATATGAGCCTTGGTATCATACCATCAAAGAAAACAAAAGCAACAAGTAGACGAACCCATCTCGCCATGTATGACAAAATCTATGCAAATAGCATTCGGATGATTTACAAATTTATGGGCCATGTCTATTTTTGTGAAAGACAATGGAAAGTTTGGTATGATCTATTTTATTAACTTTGTTGAATTATACACTGAATACAATTGTAGTAGATAGTTAAATTTAATTCATCTGTGTCTTTTTATATACTATTTTAACATTATTTATTTACTAAAATACAAGTCACTTAACCAATCAAATTTCGACACATAGTCTGAAAAAACTAAGAAAACCCTAATTAAAATAGACATAGTGCTAAAAGCTGAACCAATCACAAAACTAGACAATTATATAAAAACAAAAAACTATCTCTAACAAAAAAAAAAAAATCCCTGAACTTTCTCAAATCACTACCACCACGTTTCATTTGTTTTTTATTTGCTCTCCTCTCTCTCTCTTTTTCCATGGTTTCATCTCCTATATCAATTTTTTTTTCTTTAGGATTGTGGGCGTAGCACCAAAATCGATACGAATTACAACTACTGTTTGTTAAGATTAATTATTCGCTTCTTCTCAAATTGATACTTTTTCTGCTTGCATGATTCAGGTTGAAGATGTTACATAAGTTTAATCCTGTTAGGTTAATTCTTCAAAAAAGGAATGGAAAATCAGAGCAATTGTCAGCAACTGAGGTAATAATATTAATAAGTATCAGACTTTATTATATAAAGGGTTGGCTATTTACAAATGACTTATTTTTAGGAAGCTGATAGGGCAACGAATCTGACTTCGATGAAATTTGGCTATTTACACTATAAAATTTATGAATATAAAAAGTATTTATATATTTAGAATATATAGATACTAAAAGATTAAAAAAAAATTTGATTCCCTATATTTTTTATTAAGTTGCAAACACTTAAATTTTAAAATATGTCGATGAAACAAAAACTGCAAATACTTCAAAAAATTTAAAAGATGTTGATGAAAAAATATAATCTTTCCATTGCAAATTCTTTTGTAACTGTAGATACCTAAATCCCAAAATATCTTAGATCACCACCAATAACTCCTAATCATGTCAATGGTTTCATCTCCAATTTCCACATAATATTAAAAATCAGATAATTTTATTATTTGAAATGTCAATGCCCGTGCATGAGCCGAAATTTTAAATTTGAAATCTTTATCTAATTATATTAATAATATTTTTATTAGAATAGTCGATGCCTACTAGTGTTACTTACAAGTTACAAGCCACGTGGGCCATGTGGAATCCAACTAGAACGTCAATGTGCCACCACCAACCATATCCATCTACTGTCTCCTTTTGTTACAAAAAAGTCAAACATTGTTGCATTTGACTTGTGTTAAAGAGCTTCATAACGGTTGTTAACAGGAGATAACCTCACAGACCACCTGCGAATCTATAAGACCATCAGTTCTTGCTAAGGTTTCTTAATTTTTTTAATAATTAAATTAAATCAAAAAAGTAGAAACATGGATGAATCCTTTCTTCTTTTAGAATAATAAATTTGATTTAGAAAAAAAAAAATCATACATAATAAATCACCATCTCTCTTCTGCAGAGCTAAAAGACAAGTGGAACTAAAAACACGGCAGCAGCAAGAGTAATAACTAGCCATGGGCGTTCGGTTTTCGGTTCAGTTCGGTTCGGTTTTTTCGGTTTTCGGTTTTTTCGGTTATAGATATTTAGTAACCGTTTGGTTAATCATAAAAATCGGTTCGGTTTCGGTTCGGTTTTTTCGGTTTTCGGTTTTTTCGGTTATAGAGATTTAGTAACCGTTCGGTTACTCATAAAATTCGGTTCGGTTTCGGATCGGTTTAGATTCGGTTATTTCGGTTTTGGTTCCGGTTTTTCTTATATTTTTTGGATAATTTGGATAAAAAACCGGATAACTTCGGATAATATCGGATAATTCGGATAATTTCGGATATTTTGGATAAAAACATTTAGATAATTTTGGATAATTCGATTTTTTACTAATATTTGGTTAATTTTAATTATTTAGTTATTTTAAATATAAATATAAATAATATTTTTAAGTATATGGATTGTATTTCGGATATTCGGTTATCCGTCCGGTTATCCATTCGGGTTCGGTTCGGTTCGGTTTCGGTTCGGTTTTTCGGTTATAGAGATTTAGTAACCGTTCGGTTAATCATAAAATTCGGTTCAGTTCGGTTTCGGTTATTTCGGTTCGGTTTCGATTCGGTTTTCGGTTAAAAGGCCCAGCGCTAGTAATAACCACTAAGGGTATTACTTTCCAAATATCGTATATTCCATTGGTTATAAGTTTAAACGTCAAATTAATTATATAGTTTCTCCTTCTTTTCCACTGGCTATAGTTGAACAGTGTCTGTTATTCACATTTCCTCCTCTTTCAATACTACAATAATAATTTGTTGTTAAAACTAGTCATGGATGGAGTTGAATCGTAAATTATGCTACACAGAAACAACCATATTAAGATTGGTTGAATGATTAGAATACAACGGAATCTCTAATAGATAAACAGAACACAAAATCATTGAATCGATATATACTGATCCGAGAAATGATGATGTAAGCAATGACGGTTCTGAGAAAGACTCGCTGCTTTGGAGGACACAGCGTCAAGTACTTGTAACTTGTACGATCTTTTTAAAATCGGTAGTTACTTACGATTCACAGAATCATAACCACAAGTAAAGATACGATTACAAAGCGAACGTAGTTGGTCAGGGAAACAAAAAGTCAACCAAAGAATATACTATTATTTGAAAATATTATCCATGCCAACACGTCCCTTTGAACTAAGAATTTAAAAAGTTCAGTTAGAAGTTAGGACGTAAATGCATACCGTTTTTATAAAAAAGGTTGGATCCATTGTATTTGATTAATTTATTATTTATAGTTTCAGAATTGTAAGTATAACACAGAGTACAAGACAAGACAGCTTGAACATGGATGATGGTTTGTGTTTTGCATCGTGCAACTAATAAATGGATGTAGTTACCTAACCGGTGAGAGTACAATGGAATCAGAGGAAAGTTTAGGAACATCGCGGTGCACGAGATTCCCCTGCGCCATCAACACGGATTTGTAAATCTCCACCAGTTTCTTCTCATCGTACTCCCTCGACGTTAAACTTGACCCGCACCCGTATTCACCGTACCCGTAGGACGACCCGACGAACCGAGAATTGGCGAGGCGCAGCATCATGTTGACGTAAGCATCTCGAAGCCACGTTAAAAGCTTCTTAGGCGACGCCCTTTTCAAGACCCTCAGCTTCGGCACTATCTTGATCCTCCAAAAGCGTCTCTTCCGGGTCGAATCCAATTTGACCCGCTTCACATTTCTCCGACTCGGTTTCGCCTTCGTCGCCGACCCATCTAGCCTTTCGTATCCCCTCGACCTCTGCCAGTACCTCATCACTCTCTCTCTGTATATCTAGTTGTACCTATGATCTACAGATCTAGAGAGAGAGAGAGAGTGAGCAGTGGAGAGTTTTAGTTAGAGAGACGGAGACTTTCTGGTTCGTTTATAAAGAGCACGGATCGATATGCATATTCATTAGTACTACTCGATTACGTAAATATCATCCGATATGATTATTTTTTAATATCCCGAAATAAGTAATCGTTCACGTAGGAAAACATTAAATTTTACTCCAGTACTAATAAATTATGAGTTTCTCATCCGACGACAGCGAAAAAGATCATACCAAGACTTGGTTAACTTGGACTTGTTGCCGTTTTGGGGAAATAAATTCATAAAAAGCGCAACGCGATGCGCGTTTACAGCGAGATGGTTGCTGTTGCAATAAATGTTTGTAATACCCTCAACTCCCCCCTGAACGAATCCTGACCGTTGGATATCTTTTCGTCCCATCTCATGCGAAATGCACTTTTCTGTTTTTGGACCTTTCAGTTGGGAAAGTCATACCAGTCTTAAGCCAAATTCATTTTTATTTCGTTTTCTAAGCATTTTTAAAATATAAGTGCGTGAATAATAAAATGAGAACGTAGTAATTTGACGCATGATAAATTAACGGACCAACAAAATTTGAATGTTTCATGCTTGCTTCTTGTGCGCTGACGACTGACGAACCAACTCCTCCTCCCACGTCATTTCTGTGATTCCCAAGTGTCCACTGTGTATGGGCCCTTACACAACGTCGGCCCATATTTGATTGAGATTTTTTATTAATTGGGAGGGATCCATTAAGCATCAAAGGTCCTCCTAATTGGTTTTCTGAAAAAATTAAGATAAAAGTAGACCCAAACAAAATGAGATGATACACTTGAATCTAGTTAAGATTTTTCTTCTTTCTTGGGTAGCTGAAACTGTATCCAGACTGCCATTTAAAACACTACTCAACTGAAAAGTTGTGTTACCTAAACTAAAAACAGACAAAATGCAGTGAATCCACAAGTGTGTGACAGTAGATTTCATATGACAGGTGGTTCAAGCCTTCGAGGCATCCTAAGCTAGCAGTAAGCTGTAATTTCGTGATGAATATTATTTAAATGCATGCTGATAACAGTTGCTACTAATAAATAAATGTAACCTTAATTATATGTTTATTAACTTCAAAACAAAAACAACTTTTATACTATTTCATAACGACAAAAAAGGCCAGAGTTACATTCGGTTTCTCCACCTGCTGATATTGTCATCTCGAGTCAGATCGTTCCGGCGTAAGGAGAAATGGGTGGGTTCGGGTTCGGGTCGGGTCAGAAAGCCTACGCCGTTGATCGGAGGAGAGAAATCGTGAGCGGTAAAGGTTACGGCGTGGGAGGAAGTAATCAGATCTACGGGAGTCGTGATTTGCCTCCGTCTTTGCAGCCTCCGCCAGGGGAAGTGGCGGCGCGTAGGAGCAATGCGTCGTCGTCGAGGCCGTCTTGGGGTTTAAACGATGCGGAGATGAAGAGGAAGAAGAGAATCGCGAGGTATAAAGCTTATACGGTGGAAGGAAAAGTTAAATCGTCTCTGAAGAATGGATTCCGATGGATAAGGAATAAGTGTTCTCGGATTGTTCATGGCTTTTGACTTTGCTTTTCTTTTTGTTTTCCGACGAGTTTTGTTCATGGCAGTCTTCGTGCATGCGGTGGTTGGCGACGGAAAAATAGGAAAATATCTCCGGTGATCATCCTATCCGGAATGTTTGTCCGAAATATATATGAGTATTTTGCGTTCTAATCAGACGTTAAGTTGATTATATGTCAGATGCATTCGAGTACTATTTAATTCATTTAGCTTGTGAAAAAAAAAAAAAAAACATTTTCCCACTGTGCCTATGAGGTAGGTTTACATCAAAATTACATACGCGAGACATAAATGGAGATGATGTATATTCAACATGCAGACGATAAATGTTTGATTTTGATTTGGGGAAGATGTTATACGTCAACGCAACAATGATGTTCTCTCAAACGATCGATCATAGATGTTTTAGTGATCATATCCGAGTTAGTCGTCTGGTGGACAAATAGATTCCCCATTACGGACTCACGGGCCATATGAGCCTGGCCCATTATGCAAACACAGGAAAGGAATAGTGATTAGTTTTTGTTGCATTGTTGGTTTATTATAAACAGAGAAATATAAAGATACCTTCTTGGGACGATAGCACGTGCAGCTGCCACGGGCCTTGTATACACTGAGAGATACGACTACAGAAATGAAAGGATACCAAGGTCCTTTGATCTCTCTGTTAGCAATGGGAACAGTGTGTCTGAAGGAAATATGATGATCCCTTTCAGTGCGAGGAAGAAATCGGCGACACGGCGAGAGAGGAGGTGAGGTGAAGGAATTGCATTCGAAAACGCCAAGAGGATTACGAGGAAGAGACGGAACGTGATCACGAAAACCTATGGCCTCCTGAAACAGCGCCGTCTTGTTCGGCTTCGTCTTCCGGGAGAAACTCGGTGAAGAGGAAATTCCTGAACATTTATGGTCCAACGTTTCGTTTTCCCCTTCTTCCTAGTAAAGGAAAATGAAATCTCATTCTCTAACAATCCCCAAGGACGAAGAAACCCAAAAGCCTAAACAGAAACCGAAACAACCATCGCCCAAGAACTCTCCGGCGGCGACCGGAGGAAAACCAACGAATGGAATATATATGTAGAAGCGGCGAGGACTGAAGCCGTCGGCACACGCGCGAGCTGCACTACATGACGAATAGAGCTCAAGCAGAAGAGATGAAGAAGCGAACGTATTTGCCGTACAGGCACGGACTGTTTGGCTGCTTAGGGTTCAGCTCTAAAGGCTACACTGCACTTAATGGCTTAGCCCGTAGCTTGAACTCAGTCTCGTCCAGGTAAAACCAATTAAGCCTCCACTCCATACAAGGAAAATCAATCAAATCCTCTCTTATATACTACTCATTTTAGATTCAGGAATACCCATAAGTTATAGATTTAGTACGATGTGATTGTGAGACATGATTGCACCCTTGTCATTCTGCATAGCGAGCACCCAAAAGAAAGGACCTATCTTAGTTTGTAGTTTCAGCCAATGAGTCACTAATTATACTTGAAGAATGAAAGAAACATATGACAAATGTCAAAGTTGTTGCAAACGCGAAACACATTTAAACCTGTCAATTCGAATCAGTGCAAGGATTTGTGAGTTTTGTTTTTTTCTTTGTATTTAAAACTGTCAAGATCTTGTTCGTGTAACTTGGGTACTACCCAATCAATGTCTGCTGAAATTTTGTAACTCACAATTAGGGAATTTATAAGAACCGGAAGAAAGAAACAAAAAAAAAGGATAAAATTTATGATTATCGTCCGCAGTTTACCAAAGACAAAGAAACTTTGGTTCAAAAAGGTTTCAGAACTAAGCAGAAATAACGACAAATCTCGACAGCATAAAATCTCCAAAACACCGATTCTACAAATCGTATCAGTTATATAAAGTCGATACCTATTCCTCAAACTTGGCTTCTAAGAAGAAGCAACGAACGTGTTAAGGATATTTCTCTTGAGAGTCAATTCATCAGCTTTCACCGGACTTATCGACTGCAGCGAAAAAACCAAAACAAAAAAGAGAACAATACAAAAAATTAGTTTAAGTCTATATTGTTTCTGGATTGAAAAGCAATAAGCTAAATATATATATATAGAGAGAGAAGAAGAAGAAATTTGTTTGAGACCTTGCCAAGGACGCGTCCAAGCCGCTCCACTTCTTTGCTAGCATAGCCTGAACCTTTTTCTACGTAGCTCTTTGCAAGTTTCGAGTAAAGCTTTCCATAACTATTATAGAGAGACAATCATCAAAACTCAGGAATTAAAAGGAACAACAAAAGAAACCATACCACTCATATTCAATGTAATGAGGAAACGCTAATAAGTACTACATACCTTGCTGTGGAGCCCTTAAGCTTACTAGCTTCCTCTTCGATGCGAGACAAGATTGACTTCTTCTCATCTTCACTGGCTGCAACTAGCTCCTTTACCAACGCATCTAAGCTTTCAACTATACCAGCCTATCAAAACAAGAGAGATGACTCAACGAAGGCTTTCAAACTTTATATTCAAATTTGTGATTGTACCAAAGACATTTTTTTAAACCTTTGAAGTAAGCTGCCCTTTACTGTCTCTGCTGGTCCCAACTTTCTCATTGATGAAGCTTACAAAGTCATCTAAGTCCCTTCCTCCGTCATAATCTTGACCGGCTTTGTTGTCCTTTGGGAAGAATTTTAATGTTGGGAATCCACTTACTCCATACCTGTGGAACAAAAAAGAAAAGGTATTTATATTCATCCCTTAAGATTCTATCCAGTAACATCCGTGAAGTAAAAAATCCTTATGCAACTTACTTCTCCCCAAGGCTTTTGTGTGCATCAGCATCCAAGTTGGCGATGACTACACCTTCTTCTTGCTTAAACACCGTGGCTACCTTTTCGTATGTCTGATTAAAAAAACAACAACAACAACAACATTAGTAACAAAGTGAAAGTGGACTATTGTAATATCAAAAGTAGACAAACAATTGAGCTTACAGGAGCGAGGGACTTGCAGTGGCCACACCTGGAAAATGCAGAACTCGAAATTAGAAAATAGCATGAAAGCAAAACCATGACAGTAAAGAAATATATACTACCATGGCGCATAAAACTCGACCAAGACATCTTTGTTCTGATCCAGTACAACTTCATCGAAATTTTCAGGTGTTAACACAAGTACGTTTTGGGGAACCGCAGCTAACTTCACGTTGGTACCTGAAAACATATTTGTTCAGCAATAAGCAAGTTGCTTGCAACATATGTAAGCAGACATGCAATGCTGAGAAAGTGGTGCCAACCACTGTATTTATAACTTAAAAACTAATTTATAAACCATGCCTAAACAAAATTCCCAGAAAAAAAAAAAAAGTAAATTCGGAAAGAGTGCTGAATGTAATGTATATATCCCAAAATAGGACTAGCTTAAGCTACTGTCATCAACGAAACTACCTCCTTCCTTGTTCACATATTCAGCCAATGCTTCAGCATTTCGTGGACCCTCATACCTGTTAATAAGATACAACATAAGAAAACTTTCTATCCAATAAATAGATTTGCTTCACGAATCTGTTAAAAAATTGCTTACTTCTGGGGTTCAAGAGATCCTTTAGGAAACCATTTAATAGTCGGATATCCACTAACACCATATTTAGTGCAGACGCTCTTTTGCTCATCACAATCGACCTGCAACACAATACACAAGTTAAATAAAGAATCGATCATCTGTATCTCTCTTTACATAAAAAGAAAAAAAAGGATGACACTGACCTTTGCAATCAACACTGACTTGGCTTTCTTAAAGCTTGCCCCAAGCTTTTCATACTCCGGAGCAAGTTTCTTGCAGTGGCCACACCTACAACAACACATCAGTAACTCTACTTGCTCAATTTGAAAACCATATACTTGATCGATTCCGAATCTAAACACTCATCGAGATCATGTCTATCAATTCAGAACACTGCGATCACAAATCAAAACATTTCCCTATACAAACCGAACATAAGATTTATAGATCAAACCAACAAACCTAAGGATCTCGTCGGAATCCTCGAATCTATAGCTGTTTAGATCATAAAAAGCAAAAAAAACCGATTGAAAGAATTGATCGTTACCAGGGAGCGTAAAACTCGACAAGAGCTCCTTTGTCTTTACCGACCTCCTTCTCGAAGCTATCGTCCGTCAAAACAACTACATCGTCTGCTATGGCTGACACCAGAAGCAACGCGAGTAGGGCAGAACCAAACCAGATCTGAGATTTCGCCATTTTTTTCTTTCTCTTCTTTCCCTTTGGAGCTTTGCTCTTGCTTAGAAGTGCTCTGTTATTAAAACGTTGCTCATCATTGTTTCCCTTTGAGAAGAAGATACTGAGAAATGAGAAAGGCGATAAAATAATAATGACATGGCGTAATGTAGATCGTCGATTTAATCACAAGATTACTGAACGGTGATCGAGAGTTCTCAATACGTGGCTGGGTTACATGTCGGATGCTGAATGGTTTGGCCCTCCACATCTTTCACGGAGAAGAGAAGAGAAAAAGTCTTTTCCAAAATAAAGCGAAAGACCCTGAACTTTTCATTAGTTTCGTTAGACGCCCTTGCTTTAAATTTGTTATTAATCTAACCTCCAAATCGGAAATCTTGAAAATTAACAACGGCTGAGGCCTGAGGGTATAGACAGATGCAACGGGGTCGTATTGTACTACTTCTGGACCGGCAAAACCGATCTGATTTTCTTGGGCTTCAAAAGGCTTTCTCTGGAGGATATAAATTGAAATACAGGCCAAGTAAATAAGCCCCCTACGATAAATGGTCCCACCTATATCAGCCATGGTTCTCGTGAAGTCATAGGAATAGAATATAAATATTTTTTCGATACAGGAATAGATATAACATTTACCGACAGACCTGAAGAAAAACATAAGGATATTTTTTTTTTTAATATGAGGTTGGAAGGAGAAGAACAAATATGCGTAGAAGATTGTATATTAATTGTGTTTCTGGACGTCGTGCTAGCTTTGTATATATTAATATATATAACCTAACCAGCCTAGCTTGATAACTTTAAATTGTTAACAATGTTATATTTTAGCTTCGATTCTTAATTATACAATATAATTTATACTCACGATCAAGTACAGCATATTTAACGTGGGAGATAAAAACTTGAAAAGTTATACAAAATTAGTAGTTTAATTTACCATCATTTCTTTCTTACGGTAGTGTACGTGTAGATTTTATATATACGTGATATAAATATGTACATGTGTGTGCTAATGCCACTACCATATACAGCTTTTTATCAATAGGAGTGTTGAGAAATTATTCTAGTAGGTTTCTTATATCCTCAAAAATATTTTTATTAAGGTGGAACATAATATAAAACAGAAACGAAAAAAATACAACAAACTGCTAAGAAACGAATTAAAGACAAAAATAGAGACAGGAAAAAGTACATCGCAATACAGCATCACGTGGGCATTCCAAAGACTAGCCCTGGGCGTTCGGGTACCCGTTCGGGTTCGGATCGGGTTTTTCGGATTTTCGGGTTTTCGGATTTAGCCTTATAGAACCCATTCGGGTTTTAGAAATTTTCGGGTCGGGTATGGTTAATAATTTTTCGGGTTCGGATCTATTTTGTAATACCATACAAGTCCCATTTTATATCCAAACTCAATTCGGATTCGGATAATACCTCTTCGGGTCCGGATACTCATTTTTAAAATAACATGTTTTAACTAAAAACACATAAAACTAAACAATTGAACTAATAAAATCTTCTTAAACATTGTAAAAATATGTCTGAACTCATCCATCTTTAACATAACAATAAAAATAAGTCATAAAACTGAATTTTCAAAATATTTGACAGTAATCAAATTATACAAAACTATGTAAAAATGGTTAACGTCGGATTTTTCGGGATACTCGTTCGGGTTTCGGTTCGGTTCGGGTATTACCCATAACCCGAAATACCTAGTTCTAAGTCCCATTTGGTAATTTTTTTAAATTCGGTTCGGATCGGATTCGAATATTTTGAATCGGATTCGAGTTTGGGTTCGGATTTCGGTTAAAAATGCCCAGGCCTACCAAAGACCATGGAACCAAGTCGGACGCATAAGAAAGGGACTGCTTTATTTGTTTTATGTATTACTAGTACTAGGTGACTCACCCGCGCATATGCGCGGGCATGAATTTTTAAAATTAATTAATATTTTGTTATATTTGTTTTAAAGTTTTGTTTTGCTTTTTTTGCAATTTTTATGTTTTAATATTAAATATAAAATAACGTAAATAATTTTAAGTTGTTGTTTTAATTACGATTGCTGTTTTGGATTACTTTATTTAGCAAATTTTTTCTAATTTCATTCGTAGTTTTGTTTTTTATTTTATTTATTATTTGTTTTAAATCTAGTAAATATGGCTACTTCGGGTTAGTTTGATTATTTTTGTTATCTTGACAAATTTTTTATTTTACTAATTAATTCTATATACATGTATTTGATTTTTTTTTTTTAACTTTTGTAAATCTACTAATCACTTTAAAATTGAATCCAAAAATTAAAAATAGAATTTTCCTTTACATTTTTAATCACGTTCTAATATAAAAACTTATTTAAAAAAAAAACATTTATATTATTTCAAAAAAATAAAATTTAAAAATAAATATTTTAATTTTAATCATAAATTAATATATAAAAAGATATTTAAGAAAAAGATTTTTTAAAAAATAATTAAATGTACGAATTTTATCTCATTAAGGGTAGCTCTGTATTTGAATATATAAAAAAAATATTTAAACTTAAAAAAAAAATTATTCTATTGCTAAAAGGTCTAAAATAATTTTTTTTTTGTAATCATGTTAAGAATGTTTTTTGAATAAATACATTAACTTCTTTTTTAAGTTTTTGAAATTTCCTTTTTCTTATTTATAAGTTTTAACCTTTTTAACTTTTTTCCTTTTAAAAAATAATAATTTATTTTAAACATATTTATAAGGTATAAGTTTTAAATAAAAAATTTCGTTTTTTTACAAAAATTTAAAAATTGGATAGTTATCAAAAGTAATATAAAACAAATTTGTAAATAAGAAAAAGGAAACTGCAAATACTTTTTTAAAAAGAAGTAAATTTTTTTTTTAAAATTATATAAAAGAAGTAAATAAGAAAAAAAAGAAATTTAATAAATAAAACATTTATTTATTTTTTAAACACGTTTTTAATATATAAAAATTTATTTTATAAAAAAGAAATTGAAAAATCAAACTTTCATTTATTAAAAAGGAATTAGAAAAAAAAATATATCATTAAGGGTATGCCTGTAATAGACCACGGTGAAAATCAATATGAGCGCGACACGTATGCAAGTGACTTCTCAAATAATATTATTAAGATTTACCCCGTGCTTAGCACGGGAATATTATTTTTCTAACAAATAAAGCATTATCTCTTTTGGTGGTCTGAGATGAGAAAAGATACTGAAACATTAGATCACACACATGTAGTTCATATAGATCACACACAATAGATCACATCACCTCTTTGTCAGTTTTTCTTTCTCTTCCTTTGTTGGTTCTTAACCCGAATTCTCATCGTACAGATCGAACTTCACCAATTCCGATGAAGCAATCTGGTGTTCAGTCCTACAATCAAATTAACTCATTGAATTTACAGAGAAAAAATAGCAAAGTACTCACAGTTGTATTTCCAAAGGGTGTTCTGTCTTTGTGTTTATATCTTCTTTCTTTTTTCCAAAGACCAACATAAGGAGGTTTTCAAGTCACCTGAGGCTTTAAATCTCAGTGGATACAGTGCTTCTTTTGAAGTACTTGCAAACCTCAAGCTACAAACACAAGCACAAGAAAAAAAAAAAAAAACAGAGATTGAAATACCAACAACGATTCTAACTAAACTGAAAAAATGTAAAGACATAAAAAGGGGAAAACTTTTATGTTACCCAATTGCCTCATAAAATGCTTAGCAACAGCTTCTGATACTTTGCTGTAGAGATTAATGTAATCAAAATTAAGATCAAAATTTCTCAATTTCAATAATCAAAACGTCAGCAGAATTATCCACAAAATTCAACACTTTTTTTAAATAAAAGAAGTGAGAATGTTGATTGATGATTACAATCAAACTACAAAAAGAAGAAGAAGATCACATTCAATGATCTATGTCATCTCTCCATCATCGGATATTGATGATTAAAATCGCAAAGGTAATCCAAAAACAGATGATTTTTAAGTGAAATTATCCAAATTGAAAAGAACTAAAAAGGAAATTGAATGAAAACATATCCGAGTTAAAAAGAAAAGAAAAGTACATCTATTAATATATAAAAGTTGAAGCTATAGTGCTCTAAGGGTGTCCACGTAGGATTTTAGTTTTAAAATAACCAATAGTATCATTCCACATTTACATTTGAAGTGAAGAAAGTTTCTAAATTTTATAATTGTATTGTTAATAGAAAGATCTATAGATAAGGAAATTATCTATAAGTTTATATTAAACAACAAATTAACTTAATATAAGATTATGAAACTTAATAATTTAAAATATAAGATAAGGAAATTATCTGTAAATTTTTATTGAATAAAAGATCAACTTAATATTAGATTAGAAAACTTTTTAATTTAAAATAATTATCTCATTTGTATAGTTAACTCTATATAATCTACAATGGTGACAAAAAAATTAGAATACATTTATTAAAAAACTACATATAATAATATTAAAAACAAATAGAGAAAATAAGAAACATATCTACAAATTTCTAATAATAAAGACTTAACTTAATATTATATTACAAAAATTTCATAATTTAAGATAATTGTCTCAATCGCATAATTCACCATATATAACTTAGAATAAGTATTGTTGACCAAAATATAGATCAAATATAATAATGAAACAATTTCTGTATAGGTTTATTTCTTAGTTAGAGAATGGTTTTAGTGAAATATTATACTAATAAGATTGACATTATATGCCTTTTAAACTTACTAAATCAGCCAATTAAATATTGTACTAATAAATTATCATTATATACTTTTAAAATTGTCTATATTAGCTTTTAAATAACCAACTAAATATTCCAAATTTTCATCTTAAGTTAATTGTATTTTTGTATATTTTTTAGTTATTAGAAAAAGTTTTTAAATCCTGACCAACTATTATAAAATTGAAAAATTATAATGAAATATTCTAAAAAAAAAATCATTAAATGATATGGAATTGTAATTGTGAAAAGAAAATTTATATCTCGGATATATAAAATTTTATATTTCTAGAGCTTTAATTGATTTTCGTTTTTGTTTATAATTTAAATCTAAATATCATATATTTTAACCTTTTAGCATTTGAATATAATTGATATGAGATTATGTTAAAAAAATATATTTCAATCAATATTATAATTATTTAATAAATTGTTATACAATAGATTATGCAGTATTGTAATTAATTGTGAAACTAATAAAAAAAATTGTTCATTCACTTCACTTGCTTTTCAAATGCCTCTAAAAGTGATTTAGTTATGGTTTCTTTCATATAAAATTAGATTAAATGTAATAATTTAAATCAAAATATTTAGTTATTGTTTTTTTTGATAATCTTTAATAATTTTCGATTTATTACAAAAAAAAAACAGAACCTATTGATAACTGAATATAACAAGTTATAAGACAAGTATAATGATGAATCTAACGACTAGAATTGAGTAAGCTATTGATAGTTTTAACATTAGAATTAGAGCCACTTAACCAAAAAAAGAACATATTAAGTTTATAATATTTATTAGGAGATTTGATGAATTTTAAAAAGTAAAATAATAAGAGTTCTTTATGAGCTTCAGAGAAAAAAATATGTTGTGATAAAAAAAATTTTGGACCATGTTTTAGAGTGTTTGCATTTAGTTTAATCGTTATATGATGTACTAATAAGTATCACTAACTTCTTAAATTTAAAGTTTGTTAACATGATTGGATTTTATTCTGGAAATTGAAACTTTTCTATAAAGTTAATATTTCACAGTAAAATTTAAATACCACTTTTTAAACATTAGAAATTCTAAAAATCTAAAATATTAAATTGCATTATTCTATTTAAATTATGCCGGTTTTGTAAAAATATTTTAGTTTTATAAAGTTAGTTGAGAATTATATAGATTTTGATGTGAGTATAAAACTATAATTCTTTTCGTAGTTTTTTTAAACAAATATATAATTAAAAATGTTTCAAATAAGAAAAAGAAAATATTTTTTAAATGGCAATTTTGTATTTCTAGGTAGCTTTGAGAGGTTAAAATGTTTGACTCGAGTCTAATATACAGGTATTTATAAGATGTAATATATACGTTGAAAAATAACTTATAGATAGATGATAACGAATTATTCACAAAAAAATATTGTCATTACAAAAAGTGTTATATTTCATTTCTTAAAACATAAGAAAATTTAGAAAAGAGTTTCTATGATGTAAAATATACAATTAATAAATATAAACTATAATATTGTTAAATATACGGAAAACAAACTATAAATTATTTATTAAAAATAATTCAAGTGACAAATATGTTAAATACAAAATTATGTAAATAGATGATTCATTGATAATATATAAATTTAGTGATTAAATATATTATATTATACTACTATGAATATAAAAATAATATTTCAACGAGTATTATTGTTTTTACGTTTTCATAAAAAATATTAAAAATTTCCCACGCGTAGCGTGGGTGAAAAACCTAGTCTTAAATAGGAATTGAATTCAGAGATGTCCAGGATAAATTCAGGTTTATCTATGTCAACACTCAGCGGTTTGAAATCGATCGATTGGGAGTTTTCAGACCCCTGAGGAATATATGGAAGGAAGAGAGATCGTGGATAGTGGGTTATCTTAGTAACCGTTTGACTCTCTTTTTTCCCACAAATCCAATCCTTATGCGGTTATACCGATAACCGAAGCTGATGTTGAGGGAAAAAAAAAATATTTTCTTAAAAAATTTGCCAGAACAGGTGTCAAACAGGAAATCGTTAATCGACAGAAATAAATTTTAAACCGAAAAAGTAAAAAAAAGATGTGAAAGACACGTGTCGAGTAAAGAAACATGGGACTGACTTCCGTTTTATAAGTATTAGATATGCGTATATTCATAATATCAACTTAAGAAAAGTGTTAAAAAGCAATTATGATTTTTGTAAATGCCAAGTTGCCAACTGGTACTTCATAAATCAATCCCGCGAACACTAACTTAATGCGTGGGTCGTTGCCCCAGAAATTATCTCTAGGTCCCGTTTTGTTAGTGTCTGTAATGAAAGCTCGTTAACGTATGCTAATTGGTAGTGGGCATCTATAATTGCTAGTTGGCTATAATTGTTCTATATAGAAAGGTTGTGGTTTTAATTAAAAGCGTACATGATTTCCTGTCCGAAACGCTTAAAATTCTTCAACGAGAACTTCAACTATATATGTTTGCATTAATTAACATTAAAATTAGGTCGCATATATAGATTAATTACTTAGCACACATGTTTACAGAAACAGAACTAGTTTCATGTCTCTATAATAAGAAGGGCGCCAATACATTTTGAAAAAAACAAAAGAGGACATTTAATACTATGCAACGTCCATAATAATTAAAAATCTACGTGTTCGTAGTTGCTTACATATGTGATGAGCCATAATCACTTCGATGGCACGTGATGATCCGCATATGTGATGCAGTTTATATTGGTTTACAAAAATAAGTATCAGTGCTCGTAAGAACAACAAAACAAAAAAAAATTATATAAGCTTCAGAATTAGTAGAGATTTTAATTTTAATATTCTTGGCCGTAAAGAAAAACCAATAATATTCGCATGAGGATTATATGAATTAAAGGAGATGATGAGATATTGATATAAGGTTTGCTTGGTAATTTCGGATTACCGTAATAGAAATGTACCAAAAACGTTTCTAAACATTTTACAGCTGTTTACAGATAAATATTTATCTATAACTGCTAAATTCTTGTACAGTTTAAAGTCATTAGTCGGATTCGTAATTGGATTTATATAGTTCAAAAACGTGATTATATCATATGATATAATATATTATACTATTTTCTTTAAAAAATATATATTATACTATTTAATATATTTTCTGAATGCTGATAAAGGATATTTTATTTGCTTCCCATACATGATTTTATAATATATTTTTTTATAATTTCCCCTCTTTAAAGCCGGTTGATTATATATATATATATATATAAATGTACACCTACATTTTGTACCTATATATCTCTATTAGATTACATGAATATAAAGGTAATAAGTAAAATGTAACCATATTGGTTTTTGACGATGATATGTAATTTTGACCTTACAAAATTCCCAGTGGTTTTATTGCAATAGATATATTATATAATTCATACTAATATTAGTAATTACAATATTCAAACCCTAAACTTCCAAAAACAAACCAGACCCTAAATTTCCAACCAGAGGCATACACGCATAAGCCGATGATATGACACCACATGGAATGGACTCAAACTGTAGTTGTGCGAAATGACTACAAACTTAACAGATAATTAATATCTTCAGGACAAAAGCCAAGCGACCAACGCATTTTCCTCGTCATGGTCCAATGGTTCTCCAAAGTTCTCGCAGTTACTTTTCCCGATCGTGGCCTCATCATCACCGTTCAAAAGCCACGACACCATTGAATCAGAACTCTCTTTCTCATGGCAAAAGTTATTGCTATTACCTTCTTGCCAAACACAATCCCAATCAATAAACTCATCCGTCAAAGCATCGTTGACTTGATTCTCGTAGTTGAGAAACGACTCCACTGACCGACAAGACTGATGACAGTCGAGTTCCCCTTGGTTCGAAGCCTCCGATAACCCTCTGGCTGCTTCAGAGTCTCCTAATTGATTAAACTCCCCATCACCACCACCCGATGTGAACGCGTGGCCTGGATCTGACTCGTCCAACAAAAGATCCATGATGTCATCATCAAAGGATAGAACTCCATCATCACCATTAATGCTCATGAGATTATTGTTAGTATTGCAACAATCTCCTCCTTCATGACAGGCTCCGTAGTAGTCATCACATGGTCCTAGCTCAGCCTCGGCTCCACATAACTCCATCATTAATGCTTCTTCTCCCGCCACCGCTTTAACTGCTACGTTGGCGTCTGGCCCCGGCGATGCAGACGTTTTCTTCGTCTTCCGAGTTTTTGGTTTGTGAGTTTTGGGTTTCATGGCGGATCTGCGGGTTCTCCCTGGTCTGCGTTTCCCCGGCGGACGCGGTGACGTCGGAGGAGCGTTCATGATTACGGCAGGGACGCCGTGAGAGATGGACGACTTTCTCATGAAGTTGTGGAGTTTACGGCTGAGATGAGAGTTCCAATAATTTTTAATTTCGTTGTCTGTTCTCCCTGGTAGATGACTCGCAATTAGTGACCACCTACATTATTAGATCAGAAACAGTTATTATTAACCCTCTATTAACAATTACGAACTTCGTGGAATATCTTTCCGGGGAATAAGAGAACTTCGTGGCCCGATGGGAATCAACCAAAACAGTTTTAAATATAATTTTGCCACGTCGATATGATTGCTGACCTAACCATGCTTTTAGAAAATATAAATATAATTAATTATTAATTTACAATAATAACATGCATAGTACTAGAAATCACTCGAGCAATGTGACCTCAATAATGATTAATGAGTGACGGTGACTCAGAACTATGATTAAGAGTTTTATAGTATGTTAAACTTATATTTAAAATATCACATATATATATATATATTATCATATGAAGTGTGCATTTATATGAAGTGTACATTATATGAGAGTACATTTAATTTGTCTCAACGAAAAGAGAAAAAGTTTGACAACCGAGGGTTCTAAAAGCATCAAAGTTTGACAACCATGGTTCTAAAAGCATTTAGTTTGTCCAACGAAAGGAGAAAAAGTTTGACAACCGAGGTTCTAAAAGCATCAAAGTTTGACAACCATGGGTTCTAAAAGCATTTAGTTTGTCCAACGAAAGGAGAAAAAGTTTGACAACCAAGCGTTCTAAAAGAAAAAAATGTGTTTTTGTAACTTTCTTTTATTATCGTAACTTTTTGTAATCTACTGTAAGTTTGAATTCCCGGCCATAAAAAAAATGTTCAAGAAAGATCGTTAAACTAAAAGAGAGAATAACAGTAAGTCTTAGAGAGTACTAAGGCCATCTCCAATGGTTGAGACTAGATGAATCTCTAAAAAAATAAAGATACTAATATTTTAATAACATAATTATATTTCAATTTTGTTAAAACCTTTAAAATGTTAGATGAGTGACATGTGGAGATAATAGTTTAGAGTTGGTTCCAAAAATCCTAAGCTTAGAGCCTTTGTACACTCTCTTTCCTAATTTTATTTTCCTTTGATTTATTTTTATGAAGGAGTTCAGGTTTTAAAACCCCCCATTGGAGATGCTCTAAGCTATCTTCCGACTCCTGCTATGTCTTTCTTAACCGTGTGGCTGAAAACATCATATAGCTTGTATTCTTTACATGCATTTTAATAGAATTTCCTTTGGCGAAGAAAATAAAAATAATAATAGTAACATGCATTAAGCCTTACTTATTCGATCGATATGCAATCATTATTGTATGATACTCTGCTTACAAATCATTGTCAAACAATCAAATATGAACTGTACCTGTTTCCCAAAGTGGAATGCATTCTAACAACGATTTCTTCTTCTTCTGGAGTTATGTTCCCACGCTTGAGGTCAGATCTAAGATAATTTATCCATCTCAATCTGCAGCTCTTTCCACACCTTTTTAATCCTTTTTACAAATATAAAATTAAAAATTAACAAAGTAACAATACACGTCAGATTGTAGGTATAATTAAACATCGAAGATATTGTTTTCAGCACACGTTTATTTTTGAAATGTGTAATTTTTAGGGTAGAGAAATATGTATTTTAATGGGCTCTGATATATGACTGCTCACGAGATTCCTAGCATTCTGATCACTGTATTGGTATATCATATGCATACACACCTACAAAGTATCTCAACAGCTGCATTAATTATCTTGTATTAAAAGCGGAGTTGGAAATTAAATCAAAATTAGTCGTATGATTTTGATCTGACTCTTGAAATAATTAATATAAAACGGACAAGATATATAAACACTCATCAACATGCATTCCCTAGAATCACATTAGTCCGTATACCATATATATAATAAGTACGTGCACGTCTATAACCAACTCTTTAAAGCATTTACTTGGCAGCACTTTATATACACATCCCACCTTGACTGTACACACTGACACTGACACTGACAAATAACAAAAAAAAAAAACACTGAAATGAACTTGACACGAGATTAAACTTCTAAGTTCTAACATTGCTTAGATTTATCCTAAAAATATAATTAAACAAAATTAATTAATAATCCCTGAAGATTAGATAGCGACAAGAGCTACGACTGCTTCTCTTCTCTCTCTCACAGTATCATAGGTTGAAGTTCGTCTTACATGGTGTAACAGTATTTGTAGTCTATCATTTGCAATACAAAAAAAAAAAACAGTGTAAAAATTATTACCGGCATTTTTGGGGAGAGATCTCCAAGAGCCTTCACCGTTGGATTGAATGTAGCTGGAGAGAATCTGGTCCTCCTCCGCCGTCCACCTCCCTCTCTTTATCCCGACCTTCTCGCAACACGGCGCTCTTCCCATTTTCTCCGGCGGTTATATATCTATACGTATTTATGATTCTCTCACTGACCACAAAAGTCAAGAAAATGAAGAGAGTTGGTGTATGCAAGCGAGAGGACAAGAAAGAGAAGTTACTGAGTGACAGACAACTTAAGGAAGAGTGACTGATTTGGTATTTATAGCGAAAGATCGCAAATAATTAAAAACTCAATTAAAGAGCTCGAGCGTTCGATGGGAATGCAGATGATGACACGTGTGTGGTGTATGAGACGCCACGTTGGTTTAAAGAAGACCGAAGTCGTGGCTTATTCACCGTCGAGAGACTCGTGATCGGTCCGTGTAGGCTCGTCGTGGTTCTCTTAGACGCTAATTAAGTGTGTGCCGAGATCAGTGACATAACTTTTCCTTCTTTAAATTTTCTTTAGTCTGTTTATCAATTTTTGGTATATGTACGTACGTGTACGTGTGTAGTATATAAAGAGAAATGAAATTTGGTTATCGATTGGTCACGTTAATACGTCGATCAGATAGTAATCGCATATTTTGAATAATTTATAAATATCCGAATCTTGGTCCGTTGACCAGATGGTCTTTGGCTCTTTGCTCCAACTTCAGAACACGTGTGCGTTCGTATATACGTGTAAGCTTACATTAGCGATATTCCGTTATTGTTACGAGAACAAAGGATGTGCACTCACAAAGTTTCATTACTATATCTGTATTTTTTCTTAATACACATTAGACTATTTATTAGTCCAAACTCCAAGTGGTAATAATCACATTTTCCCCCTTAATCCGCAAATTTTTTTTGATAATAACCTGCATGAAACCCCGGTATATCGATGCTTAAAATAAAGAGTGATATTATAAAAAAATAAAAATAAACGTCACAGACTCACACCATTACTATACTGCTATAAATTATGGATCGTTTATCAATTTTTACGAGAAACTAGTACTTAAAAAGGCATATGTTCTCTAAGTTAGACTCTAACACTAAAAAAAAAAAGTGAGAAATTCAAAACTATTTTGGAAACGATGACTTAATTAAGCTTTAGATAATGAACAAATATTATAATTAAATGATATATATATATATATTGTGGATCACACCACAATACTATATATCAAAGTTTAATTTGGTTCTCTAGCAAAAGATTATGGACAAAAAATCTAAAAAACTCTTGATTAAGAGTAGACCTTCCTCGTGTATAACTATCACCCATTAGCTTCTATTTGCATGCATCTGCACAAGATGTAAAAGAAGGATGTCATTTAAAATTTGAAATTAAAATGAAGTGATAAAATGTAGTTGCTGTGTTTGGTCCCAATCAAGCTAAACGAGTTAAATTGGTTAATATATAGATGCAAACAGCCTAAGATGTATCGTCCGCCATGCACATCCTTTGCCAGTACAAATATATACTGAGATACCAATTATATTCGACGGAATCTTATGGAATCACTGGAGAATTAAATTTGACAAGTTTCCTTATCTAACTCCATACACGAAAATATGAGGACAACCAAGAAAATATGTTTCCTATTTACTGCTCATCTAACTACGTGTTCCCCACATGTCATTTATTTGCCGTTTCGTCTTGTGTTGGCACTTCCGTTCGTAGTTATTTCGGACTAACTGATCAGAAAGACCATAGTACATATTACTGTTCAATTTTCCAACAGCAACTATTTTTTAAGAAAATATAGTTGAAGGATCCAATACCCAAAACCAACTAAATTTCAAGAGATATGATCTTAATTTTTTTATTGAGGAAAATTTTCTCGTTTAAAACATTTATGTTGTTTGATTAGACATGATTGAAATCACAGTAGTTACATAATTCAAACTATATATAATCCTTTTCTTTTGTTCCTGCCGATAGATCACCTTGAGATGAGTTAAGAATATCATATATTACTTGTGTTGAGTATAGATAAAAGTATAAACTTAACTGATAAAATCAAACAGGTTTGTAATATAGAAAAGTCATCCAAAAGAGTACTATAAAGAAGACTAATTAACTTCTCAATTTTTTGTTATCATTAAAATATGATGACAACAGTATATTAATTGTAAATGTTCAATCGTAGCAAAACAGATAGCTATTTGAATATATACACTATTATTTTTATTGTTAACGCTATTTAGTATAAAACATATCTTGATAAATGTTGATTTCGAGGATGAGCATTGCGATAAAATGATACTGCTATAAACTATATTTAAACTAGTTGTAACCTTTCAACATAACCAATTATATGAAAATTAACGTTCAAGTCATATGAACGTCTGGTTGCACCTTAGAGGCACTAGTTGATTTGAACATTGATTTTAATAGTTGCACCTTAGAGGCACACGTATTACAATTACATATGTCACTGTCGAAACGGTTATCTCCTGTATGTACGCACACCAGAGAATTCGTACATCGAATATATAAAATTGGTCGAGTTTAGTTGAGTCCAAATAAGTTAGTTTATATTTGTTTTATTTGGATAATCCCCACGAAAAAAATATTAGCCATTAATTGTATAATACTAATTTGTTATAGATGAAGACCCTACACTCGAAAATCATTACAAAAAAAAAAAAGTTGGGAGTATCAACGATGTGTCGTATAAGGAGTATTAACTATAATAGCTAGCTTCTTCATCTAGCAACGATTGTCTCAGTTCGCTTTTTGCCTAGCTTGAATTAGGAACCCAAACATTATCCTGCCAAGTTTTCTCTTTGGTCTGACCTCTTCCATGAGTTATATTATATGTCTTGCTTTTATGCCTGTGCGTAGAGAATATAGTGCACTGGGTTCTACTCGTCCATTTTACCTGCTTCGATTTAGATGCTTCATGACTTTCGTTTCTGTTTTTTAGAACTATATATATATAGACTTTCTGAAAATACCAGCTAGAACAAACTGAGGTTGTTTGGGTTCTTATACGACCAAACCCAACATTAATTAGTCAGCTTAGTCATACAAACCAATGAAGACCGTTTTCTAGACCAATATTAGTGATGGTGATCTCCTTTGCCGGTTGATGTGGTCGTGAAATATCTCTTTGGAGGGGAGGAGTTACTATTAAGGTTCAACTGGTGATATAATTAGAGGTACAAATTAAAGTGGAGAATAATGTGATGTTTTTCAAGTATTTAACCTAAAGGGCAGAAACAGTCTTATCTAAACCCAAGTATTTGGTCATATCAAAAGAGAACAACAGCTCTAAGTACTGCTGAAAAAACAAAGAGAAATTCAATGCTTCAAGTGTAAAGGATATGGCGGCACACTGAAGGCTGAAGCTGATTGTTCAAGTGAATATAAGAAGAAAGAAGAATCTTATATCACTTTTGTTGCTTTCCACGATGAGACTAGTGCACTTGAAAGTGACAATGTGAGTGCTTTAGACAATGTGATGTTAAAGCAGGTTTCAAAGAACTTTATAGAACCTGGATCAAAATGAGCGGTGAGAAATGAGAATGTGGAGCTTGTCAGAGAATAAAAAGACATTGATTAGATTTTGAGAAATTTATGTATTTTAAATACCGTATTTCTCAGTGAAGAAAAAATTAAGAAGAGACTTCACTTGGAATGAACGTATAAAAAGACTCCTCACAATGTGATTTTGTTTTCAGGTGTACACGCACAAATGGACGTATAAAAAGGAGATTAAAAACCATATGATTAGCGAAATTTCTAAGAATATAAATGTTACGAGACCTAATTCAACATATGTATTTTAATTAAGGGGATTTTAAATACCTTTTATTCATTAGGTATTAACTCTTCTACCAATGGTACCAGAAGTTCACGTACCGTTGTGATTGGTGGAGTAAAAAAGTACACCCAAGCAAGACTCTGCCAGGTGGAAAAATGTGATAAACATAGTAGTGTTAAATTATGTATAAAGCTGATTCCATAAAGACATTACTTGGGGATGGAAGATGTCAACGATCTAAAAAGACAAGAAACATACTATTTAGTTTGCTTCTGTTATGTTTCCCGCCATCTTTGCCCATATATAAAATTTCAGCTTGGGGTTTCGAAGGGAATACGGCTAAAACCCCCCTGAACTATAGGCCTAGCGTAAATTCCCCCCTCAACTTAAATAAATTGTTTAAAACCCCATGAACTTTGGGGAATACGGCTAAAACCCCCTGGACTATAGGTCTTGCGTAAATACCCCCCTCCACTTAAATAAATTGTTTAAAACCCCATGAACTTTGTTTTCT